>JAMKCH010027877.1:0-35264 GCA_023653785.1 Ophioderma brevispina | reverse complement strand
CATCACTGCTGTTTAGAAGGACTTGGATAGTTCTTCGAGTTTCCTTTTTCCTCGCCATATGTCGAGCGTTATATGTCGAGTTTACATACAGCGCTACCTTGTCCCAGTTTTGTGGCCCTCTATACATCGAGTTGTGCCTTTCTATATGGTGAGGTTGAACATAATTATGTTCCAGTTTAACGCTCCACGTATCAAATTCATGGCGAGTTTTCCCGCCCATGTCGAGTTTCACGCCTGTGTATCGAGTTTTTTCCTTCTTCCCTTCTCCTTCCTCCCTCGCCATAGTCGAGTGTGCAGCGTTATATTCGAGTTTTACCTACACACAAAGCGCTATAGGTTCCGTTTGCCCTCTATACATCATCGAGTTTTGCTCTCTCTATGGTGAGTTTGACATAATCCATGTCCATTTCAAATCTCGAGCATATTTTTTTTTTTCTCAATATGAGGAAAACTCGACATGATTTTTTGGTGTAATGTAAAAAAAATCAGGTCGAGTTTTGCTCACGTTGAAAAAAAATCATGTCGATTTGCTCCCATGGTTAAAAAAAATCATGTCGAGTTTGCCTCATGTTGAGAAAATAATCAGGTCCAGTTTGCACATGTTGAAACAAATCATGTCCATTTTTTTAACTCGGCATGATTTTATTCTGGACATGATTTATTCTGGACATGATTTATGAAACTCGGTACATAGAGTTCAATCTGGAAAGGCAGCGCTGTAAACTCGACAATATAGTCGGGGTAAACTCGATTACGCGCATGCAAATCGTCATGATGATACGTGGAGCGGCCATAGTAGTAGAAGCATGGTGTGAAGTTTGATGTCCTACTTTGATATTATTTGTTCCTGTCCTTTCTGTGTTGTTTGCTGAATGATGTCCATTGTTCATCGCTAAGAGCCCAGTTTTAACTGTCAAGTGCATTGCTGTGCCAAATGTTGGTGTCCGGAGAAAACGTTTATTTCTCGCTTTATCATATGATATAGGACCAAAAGAAAGGCGGTTTGGTTTGCTTATTATCCGATGACGAAAAGTGCCCCTTTTGTTTGAAACCAATATTCATTTTTACAGGGTATTCTACGAGCTTGCAAAATCCACACGTTTTTTAGTGCTGCCATCACAAGGGTGGAAACATCTGCGTGAAACTTCAATGGAAAAGAGTGAGCAAGGTCCTATTCAAACTATGCCCTATGTGATGAAAACTTTAATTACTGGATGGGTCGGGGTCGTTTATCATCTCTAATACCATTCCCACACCATTTATTACCACTCCCACACCAAGGTTAAGAAATGCGTGTATGTTGACAGCCTGTATGTGTGTCTTTATACCTGCTAAATGCATTACATAATACAAAAAATAAAAGAGGGCGACATCAAAATTAATAACCGGATATTAATCAATATGTACCTCTTCCTGTTTAAATATGCACGACATTGAACAGGTTTTGAAAAGAGCCGACGCCCTAATATAACGATGACATTGCGGTTATAAAATGTCCATTCTTTGTCCAAATAATTTTGCGTAGAGACCTTAGATGTCTTGACATTATTTTCCCTGGAAAAGAAATCAATAACTGCCCTCCCCGGCGGTCCTGAAATGTAAGCATTGTTCAAAGCCCAAAGGCCAAAGCCGTCAAAGGTTAGAGTTGCCTACGCGTGTTACGAAAATATCTATATAATATATATATATATATACCAAAGCTATTAAAGCAGAGAAAGAAAATACTGTCCGGTTAGAGAGTGGCTCGAATCCATGAAGGAGAGCTAAACATAAAGAATCAGGCAGTATAAGTCAAATTAGTAGTACTATACTAGGTATGGCAAGTTTCATGCAAGACCAGTCGATGCTGTCGCAATATCAGCCTATGTACGATTGTTATGATGTCGGAATCGTCGCTCAGAAAACACAAACCGGAGGCGCATTAAGGACGCAGCGCGATGTGCGGCAAGTCGCAGCGCGTGAAGAGGTGGAGATGGGTACGCGCGCATCCTTTGAGGCGAAGATTAGGACAAAAAAAAATACAACATAATTAAAATGTATACATATCTTACGAAGTACAATAGTTTTATAAAGGTGCTGGACCCAGTGATTGATGAAAAATAGGAACAGTGATGCTAATACGGCCACGACGCAGTCCTCTGAAGAAATATCAAAAAAGTTAGAGTAGTCAGTTCACAAGTTTATATTGTGTTTATGTCTGCAATGGATAACAGTTCCTAATCGTTTGTGAGATGCTGTTTTGGGGGCCATCATATATGTAATTTCTCGGCGAGGCATAAGTTGCAGCGTTTGTGGTGGGGTTAAAAGGTGCTGCCCGCTGGATAGTAGACCACTGATAGAGACATTCTGCTTTGTCTTTGAGATGCCATATGGACTTTGAAAGTTCTGTGGCATTGGAAGATGATTCGTTGTTGAAGGCATGCGGCTTTTGTGATTAAGATAGTCGTTCTTTAACATGTTTGCTTGTGATGCCGATGTATTGTTGAATGGGAAGCTGGATAGAGAACACTTGTTTTGTACACTATGTTCTTGATGAGGCAGTTTAGTCCAGGGGGCAGGAAGTTTTACGACTCTGTGGGCAGCGCATGTGCGTTCTTCTGTGTGTCGGTGCGATCGGTCAGATGCGCTGTTGGGGCATAATAAGTGCTTGTTTCCCATACAGGAATAAACTGAGTTAACAGTTATTAGTGAAGTCTGTGTAGTGGAGAACCTTTCGGAAAGTGGTGGTAAAGAAGTTTGAAGAATTCCCTTCCAACATTGGTCATGACGTTCTTGGCGAATGGTGGATAAACAAAAGTATATCACGCTTGCGTTTCTGTTTCCTCGCAGCGATTTTGGACGGGGTTTGTATCGAAGGTAGGATTGAGCGTAACCGATGCAGTAACGCCTTTGCGTACATGGGGTGCGGCAATCATTGAACGTTTCTTGAGCTGACCAGCGATGTAGAAGCGAATAATGAATCGGCAACTTCTCAAGTGATCGTAGGTGGGTGATTGGATTTAGTGTCGATTTAGACTGGGTCGTCGTTTGGTTTTCGGAGGTGTTGAACGTGTTCTGTTGTAGGTTGAGCGAGACGTCGAGGTAATCGACCATAGGTTGGCACAGCGTGAGTTTTAAGTTGAAATCACGGATGAATGGAACAAAGGCGTTTTTTTCAACCGTTCAATATCTGAGGGGTTGGTGTTGCGGATGCTGGCAAGTCCGTAATCTCTAACAGGACTACATCGTTCTTCGGTTAGTATGCACTATATTGTTTAGATATAGAGCCAATAGTTCGCAAACCTCTGCCAACCCGTCAAAACTTCCATCGGGACGTCAAAGGGGTTCTGGCCAGTGGTTTTTCTCTTATTCCAAGTTTTGTCGGTCATGTGTGAAGAGAAAAGACTTGCGTGAATGGAAGATAATAGCTTCATCTGACTCTGAGATGTACAATACTGCTGGCAAAATTGATTGCGTTGGTGAGGAGCTCAGTGCTTATTGACGGGTAATAATTTACTATGTCGAACCTAATGAAAACTGCAATTTGGTTGTCTTGAATAGATTAAAACCGTCTAAAGTTTCGCGGTGGACTTCCACTGGTTGACTCCTGTTGCCAGTTTCATAGAAGAAATGATATTGTCAAGTATTGACTTGCTAACAAAGCCATTTCGGATTTAGCGGGGTTTATAAGTCTGCAAGATGGGTTATGGCAAAATTGGCTTTATGGTCTTTGAGAGTAACAAATGCATTCTTTTTTGCAATGATGTTTATATGTGTCTAGAATTTTTTGTTTCCCCAAATGTGGGAAAGGTTTTTAGCTCCATGCTGACCTTATTATATGAGTTATGGGGCTTTTTGGATTCCTTGGTTATGAGGGACTAGTAAGTAAAGTCGTGGATTGATCTTTATGACCTTGTATAGTTTCTTGTCTATCCTCAGGCACATAGATGCAGATGATTTCTTATGTTTCTTTTATGTCGTCAATGAGTTTACTCTGGAAGGCGCATCTGGTATTCTAGTTTTGAGTGTTAGAGATTCGATCATAAGAGTCCGTTTTCAAAAGGTTTAGTTCAGGGATTGACGGCGTAGGTTTGGACGTTTTAAAAACCGTACGTTTCTTTCTGGTGGCCGGTGGCTTCTCAGGAGAACAAAGCTTCCATCGCATCCTTTGGATTAGACTTTTTCGAGTTTTCGTCATACTCGATTCGTACTCATCTTGGCGGGGTAGGATACATTGGTGCGTAATCAAATTTCACTGCCTGCATTGGTTACCGGTACAGTAGTTAAGTGCTCGACAAAACGTAGGAGCTAATACAAAGTACTATTAAAGCAGAACAGATACTGTCCGGTTAGAGAGTGCTCGATCATGAAGGAGAGCTAAACATAAAGTCAGGCAGTAGTCAAATTAGTAGTACATACTAGTGTACTGGCAGTTTCATGCAGACCAGCTATGGTGGTCGCAATCATCAGACTTATGTAATATGGATGATGTCGGAATTGTCGCTCAGAAAAAACCAACGATGGCGCAAAGACGCCGCGCGCTGCGGCAAGTCGCAGGCGTGCAAGTGGGGAGGGGTCGCGCGCATCTTGAGGCGAAGAATTAGGACAAAAAATACAACATAATGAAAATGTATACATATCTTACGAAGTACAATAGGTATAAAGGTGGCTGGACCACCGTGAATTGAAAAATAGGACCGTGATGATAATACGGCACAGACGCAGTCCTTTGAAAGAAATATCAAAACAGTTATGAGGTAGTCATTCACAAAGTTCTATATTTGTGGTTTATGTCTGCAACTGGATACCAGTTCCGAACGTTTGTTGAGAGTGCTGTCTTTTCGGGGCCAGCATATGTCATTTCTCGGCGAGCATAAGTTGCTCGTTGTGGTGGGGTTTAAAGGCGCGCCGCTGGATAGTAGGACCACCTTGATAGAAAATTCTCTTTTTCTTTGAGATGCCATGAGGTACTTTGAACGTTCTGTGGGCATGGAAGATGATTACGTTGTTGAAGGAATGGGTGTGATAAGCTAGTCGTCTTACATGTTGTGGCTTTGATGCCGTTGTATTGTTTGACTGGAAGATCGGATAGATGAACAATTGCTTTGTACATATGTTCTTGAGTGAGGCAGTTTCCGTTCCAGGGGGCAGGAAGTTACGACTCGGTGGCAGCTGCATGGTGCGGTCCCTGTTATGTCGGTGCGATCGGTCATGATGCGCTTGTTGTGGCACTAATAAGGCTGCTCCTGTTTTCCATACAGGAATAACTGATTAACAGTATTTTGTTGAAGAGTCTTGTGTAGTGAGAACTTTCGGAAAGTGGGGGGGTGGCCAAGGAAGTTTGAAGAATTCCCTTCCAACTGGGGGGGGCGGCGGCTCATTACGTTCTTGGAGAATGGTGGATTAAACCAAAATTATATCACGCTGCGTTTCTGGTTCTTAGCAGCGATTTTGGACGTGGGTTGGTATCGAAGGATAGGATATGAGAGTAACCTGATGCAGTTAACGCCTTTGGAAAATGGTGCGGGGCATCATTGAACGTCTCTTTTGAGTCTGACAGCGAATGTAGACGCGAATAAGAATCGGCAAATTCTCAATGTCGTAGGTGGGTGAGGGAGTTTAGTGTCGATTGTGACTGGCTCGTCCGTTTGGTTTGCCAGGGTTTGAAGGTGTTGTTGTAGGTTGAGCGAGACGTCGAGGTAATCGATTTTCCTCTTACTTCCCCTTTTTGTTTCTCCCCCCCGCCTTTCTTTTTTTCTGTCTTTTTTTTTTTTTTTTTCTTTCCCTCCTCGTTTGAGGGTTCGGCAACAGCCGTGCTTTTTAAGGTTGAAAACCTCACGGTGAATGGAACAAAGGCGTTTTTTCAAACGTTCAATATCGTGAGGGGTTGGTGTTGCGGATGATGGCAAGTTCCGTCATCTATATACAGGCCTACATAGTTCTCGGTAGTATGTCCACTATATTGTTTAGAATCAGATGCCCAGAGTGCGCCAAAACCTCTGCAATCCGTCAAACTTACCATAGGGACGTCAAAGGGGTTCTGGCCATGGTTTTTCTCTTTATCCAGTTTTGTCGTCATGTGTGAAGAGAAAAGGACTTGCGTGAAGGAAGGATAATAGCTCATCTGACTCTGATATGGTACAATAATGCTGGGACAACATGATTGCGTTGGTGAGGAGCTCAGTGCTTATTGACGGTAATAATTACTATGTCGCACATAATGAAACTGCAATTGGTTGTCTTGAATAGATTTAAACCAGTCTAAGGTATCAGTGGTGGACTTCCACTGGTTGACTCCTGTTGCCAGTTTCATAGCAGAGAAAATGAGGGAAACAGATGTCAACAGTGGGAAGTCCACGCTGAAACTTTAGACTGGTGTTAAATTATCATAGACAAACCCCAAATTGCAGTTTCCATTATGTTCGACATAGTAAATTATTACCCGTCAATATGCACTGAGTCCTCAACACACGCAATCAATTTTGCCAAGCAGTATTGTACCATATCAGAGTCAGATGAAGCTATTATCTTCCATTCACACAAGTCTTTTCTCTTCACACATGACGAGCAAAACTTGGATAAAGAGAAAAACCACTGCCAGAACCCCTTTGCGTCCCTATGGGACGTTTGGACGGTTTGCAGAGTTTGCGAAACTAGTGAGGCAATCTATAATTCTCAACACATAGTGGACATACTACCGAAGAAACGATTTGAGGCCTGTATATAGAGGATGACGGACTTGCCATAATCCGAACAACCAAACCCCTCAGAATTTAACGGTTGAAAAACAAAACGGCCTTTGTTTCCAAATTCATCCGTGATTTCAACTAAAAAATCACGGCTGTTGCCAACCTCAATACGGTCGATGACTCGAGCTCGCCAACTACAACAAGACCACCTACAAACATTAGGAAAACAAACGACGAGCCGTCTACATCGACACTAACTCCAATTACCCACCTACGATCATTGAGAAGTTTGCCGAATTCAATTAATTCGCGTCTACATTCGCTGTCAGACTCAAAAGAGACGTTCAATGATGCCGCACCAATGTACCAAAAGGCGATAACTGCATCAGGTTACTTCATATCCTCTCCTTCGATACCAAACCAACGTCCACAATAGGCTAAGAACAAGGAAAAGCAAAGCGTGATATAAATTTGAGTTTATCCACCATTCTCCAAGAACGTCAGACCCAGTGGAAGGGAATCTTCAAACTTCTTGACCACCACTTTCCGAAAGGTTCTCCACTACACAAGATCTGCAACAGAAATACTGTTAAACTCAGTTATTCCTGTAGGGGAAAAAGCATGAGCAGCATTATTAGTGCCCAAACAAGAGCATCAGAACCGATCGCACCGACATACAGAGAAGCACATGCAGCTGACACAGGTCGTAAAACTTCCTGGCCCCCTGGACGGAACTGCTACTCACGAAAACATAGTGTACAAAGCAATTCCATCTATCCATCTTCCAGTTCAAACAAGAATCGGCATCACAAGAACAACATTTAAAGAACGACACAGCTAATCACACCCATTCCTTCAACCACGGATCATCTTCCAATGCCACAGAACTTTCAAAGTACATATGGCATCTCAAGACAAAGGCACAGATTTTCTATCAAGGGTGTAAACTATCCAGCGGGCAGCGCCTTTTAACCCACACCACAAAACGCTGCAACTTATGCCTCGCCGAGCAATTAATATTATGTGGCCCCAAGGACAGCACTCTCAAACAAACTTCGGAACTGGTATCAGGCCGACAATAAAAAACACAAAAATATAAACTTTGTGAACTGACTACATCATAACTTTTGGGATATTTCTTTAGAGGGACTGAGTCCTGTGCCGTATTATCATCCACGGTTCTATGTTCATTCACGGTGCGTCAGCACCTTTATAACTATTGGACTTCGTAAATATTATACATTTTCATTATGTTTGTATTTTTGTCACTAATCTTAGCCTCCAAAGGATGCGCGCGTACCATCTCCACCTCTGCACGCGCTTCGACTTGCCGCATCGCGCTGCGTCTTATGCGCCATCGTTGGTTTGTTCTTGAGGCGACGATTCCGACATCAATTAACAATAGTAGCATTAGTCTGATGATTGCGACAGCATGACTGGGTCTGCATGAAACATGCCAGTAAACTAGTATGTACTACTAATTTGACTACTGCGATTCATTATATATATATATATATATACTATATATATATATATAGTATTATTATATATATATATATATATATATATATATATATATAATATATATGAAAATCTAGCAATTCTGGCACGGGATTGACCACTTTTACTTCCGAATGACAGTCACCTA
This sequence comes from Ophioderma brevispina, assembly GCA_023653785.1. NCBI lineage: Eukaryota > Metazoa > Echinodermata > Ophiuroidea > Amphilepidida > Ophiodermatidae > Ophioderma > Ophioderma brevispina. Next base: position 26,948 of record JAMKCH010027877.1, on the reverse strand, counting down.
AAATACAATGTTTTTGCATACATCATAGGCCTTAAAAAGGGGGTACAAAAATCTGCATTGAAATGAGCTTTTGGAGGTTTGATAATATGCTCGTGGTTGTGTCACCGTTTATTTTCCCTTGATGGGGGAAAAAGTCGTGTTTTTACTTCGGTTGCACGAAAATACTGACAAATTTAGTCCACATATGCAGCACGGCTGCACCCTTAACCATGCCTTCATGTAAAACAATAATCTCACATAAAATTATCTGTAGCAAACATATTATCGATTTAACCATTTCTCACTGAAAACGGGACGCGACAAGCGAAAAGTGCGTATATATCAGTACACACACATATCGGATGTATCAAGCGCTAATTCGTTAGCTAATTCACAGAAAAGACGACATTATTCATTTCCCTTGTTTCCGTTTGTAATGGACAATTGTACACAAAACGATGCTAGAAATTATGACTAATTGTGTCGATATCCAACATATGGGTCTGTGATTAAGCCCGTTCTTTAATCTGAGCAATATGACTGTTACGGAGAAAAGTGTGCTCCAAAGGAAAAGAAATATCAAACAACCATCCATACCATATGTTGCAGGTGATAGTGACGTAATTACATAACATTCTCGGAAGCATCCATCTCTACCAAATTCGCAATTTGCGAAAAAGTAAATTTGACGGCAATATATTTGGTGATATGAAGTTTGTCTCAAGGCTGAAGAACTTTTCATTTTGAACATACTATAAAATGAACTGCTTGGCAAATGTAACAGATGAAATACTGTTTTTTTTTAGATCAACACACGGATCTTCATGATCCAAAATGTTTTAGATTGGCCTATACGCTTCCATTTGATTATATATGCTACATTGGGACTGCAGAAGCGCAGTGTCTTATTAAAATGTATTCATTATGGCACATCCCGATAATGAAGGTTGATACACAGCTGCGTCATTTGTTAAACCAACAAGACGTTGGTTGAAAAAAATGATCTATCTGTGAATTATCATGCATACGTAGTGTTGATGATACTTGATCCAGATTGCCCATGCAGTTAGCTGAAATAAATTGATTTTATGGCATTGATATATTGTTGCAATTTTATTATTGTATTATCAATAGTGTTATTAATCCAAATTTTTGTATTGTTATTATGTTATTATTTCTATTTATTATTCGCCGTAATGCACGTTAACTAATACTAAAATCCCCTTTGTTATTATAGTGGATTCGCTTATTTCATAATTAATATTCATATCCTTTGTTATCCAAAACATGAATAATAAGGGCCGCACACAGAATAAGCAAAAGCCAATTTTTCGCCCTAACATACATGATAGCAATTAATAGAATACAATTAATAGGTGATAATAATATAAAAATAAAAATATCATCTACGAAAATACAAACGTAAAATTCAAGAAGAATCTTGGTATTAATTTAAAATGGGTTAACATAATTAGCAAAGCTCATGAACGTGAAAGAAATTAGTATTATACTCTCGCAAATTATTAAAATACCACCCAAACTATATAAATCTCAAATATTAATTTCCAAATATAAGACAAAGAACATCCCAGCTGAGCTGGAGTATTCAGTGCGCACTAGTGATGTTCCAAGAAGCTGACATCCTTAAAAACTTACCTATTAGGCCTATCCTTTTGCTTAAGTCTTCTTTATTGCCCTGGTACAAATAATCATTAGAGGGAGAGGAAAGGAAACTGGCTTAATTTCAATTTTGCCCTTTCCCAAAGACGCGCATCATTGAGTATATACTTAAACCATTTCAGTGCATCAACCTTTTGAATTACCCTCAGAAAAAGTGCGTGTCATTTTCACATCTCCTCCTTCAACTGTGTTCTAATTAATTATGATTTGTTTCCTTTCTTACAATTTTTAATTAAATTATAAGTGACTATAAAAAGCACGACAAAATATTACCTAATAGACTAAAACTTAGCCTTTATGCTTGCATTTTGTTTCAATCCATAAAATTACAAAACAATCGATTGAGCAATTTTCACTTTTTTGTTTACATTTTGCCTCTCAATGTTTCTATTCGCAGAGAAAGCGCTAATAGAGTCGGAAGCTATTGACGCGTTGCACAAATTTCCCCTGTACTGGCTGGAGCATACCCTGGCAGCGTGCCGTCGAGACCACGACGTCATCAGCATCCCGACGTACGACCCTGGTAGCAGCCAGCAATCGGAAACGTTCGCTGAAACTACTGATGGATTGTCTCTATACAGGGTGTGTAAAATATTCACACTTTTGAGAGTCAAATGGCTCTCTGGCACGAGAGAACGACAATGGCTGCAGGCCCACGAGGTATACATGAGGCCTGAGGTGGCGTATCTCATGTCCAAGTAATTATTAATCCCACTGTAATAAATATTAATTGCTTGTGGCTTTGAATGTTTTAAGTTTCAACAACGGAAACAGCTCCACGAGGGATACATTTTTCGCACGCACTCTCGCACGCCCGCACGCCCCCCCACACACAAACGCACACATAGCACGAATATATAAGAACACTTATAGTAATGTATATGGTCTGCAGTTACTCTTCTATATTCCCCAGTGCAAGCTACATTTTATTGCTACTTGCACATGCATATACATACTTTTCCCCCATGTGGTGAATAATAAAGCAACTTGTCCTGGGAGGGGTCTTCCCTCCGCCACTGACATATAAAACAATTTATTATTATTGAGTGGTATGAATCAGCAAAATGCTCACCTCCGACACTCGGGCATACTTTTGTCCACGGGCACTCCCCCCACTACTTGGGCTGATAAACATACGCCGACCTTCATCACCTGAAGATGGTCTTTTCTCTCAATTATCCTTATTAGCACTGCTCGCGTATTTCTTGCGCATCTCTGCAGGAGGCTGCTTTCATTTTCATTTTCAAAGCACCCCATCCACCATGTGCGTCCTGGTGGAGCCGATTTGAGATTTGTTTAAAATTCTCACAAACTAAAATTGCTTAATGTAACAAAGCTCTACATGTATGACCAAAGTAGGCACTGAGTGGGCAAATTCAAGCTGTAGGCCATAACAGGCGCTGATCCAGGGGGGGTGCCGTGGGTGGCTGCCTTGGCACCCCCCCCCCCCCACGCCGGGAATTTTTTTTTTGAAGGAGACATTCTAATTCTACAGAAGTAGGAAAGAGAGAGGAGATGACACGCTTTGAGAAAGGGACGTGATCGTCTTCGACCAATTTTTTTTAAATATAGCCTTGCAACGGCAAGCACGTGCCACCAAAGACTCACCGACTATACTCCATTGACTTTAGAGCGAAATTATACTTTCCCAAAACAAACAAAATAGGCTTACAATTACAACACCATTTTCCCTTAATCGTCTTTTCTCTCCAAGAATTTTTAATGATTCAAACTTAAACGCGCGGCCGACCGTTTCGCTTATGGCGACTCACCATGTTTTCTTTTCTTTTCATTCTACAAATAATAGACCATGTAAAAAAAATGACAAAGTTGCGCAAATAAACACATTCAACGGTTTTTAAAAATCAATAGTTTTGTAATTTTTTCTTGAAATATTTTGTGAAACACTCCGATTTATTTGGCCAGTGCGTGTGTTTGTTTACCTTACATATGGATGCTTGATGTTCCATTCATAGATGAGGATTTGAGTAGTTGCTTTACTGTATAAATACTCAATCAGTAAACCTAAGCTTTACAATTCATATTTACTCAAACAGTAAGAATTATGTGTTGAAAAATACTCGTGCATAGACACATATAAATTTTTAGATTCGCCGCTATGGTTTTTTTTATTCGCCGTTTTTTTTTTTGATTCACAAACTTGTCAGGTTGTGTGATTAGTCATTTGATTTGATTGTCAAACGCTTGCGGTCTATTTACTTTTTAGCCTATTTTTGGTAATGATGGATGTGAAATTTAAAGAGGACCGGGTAAGGAGTAAAGGTTGTGCGACATTTTTGGGTACGTAATTAAGCCTAATTCGGCAACTTGTCAAGCCGCATATTGGGTGAGCAAAGATAGTGCTGCAGCATCAGTTGAAAAAGGGCCTCAGATTTTTCTCCCACCAGGGCCGAAAATAACTTTGCAATCATACTAACATTTATCATTGGGAGGTGTAGTTCATGAAAAGACGTGATGACAAAAATAAAGTGATGGCAATTTGTCATAAACCAACGTTTTTCCAAATGGCCGCCATTTTAAAAAAGGTAATAAGCACTACTCATTGTGACTTAGTTCGGAATGTATGTATCTCCTGGGTCAAGAGGTTTCAAGATACAATTCCAGAAATGTCTGATCATGGAAATTTATATACACTGCGTCTTTTTCACATGGCCGACATCTCGTCAAAGAAAACCGTATATTTCTATTATATAACGTAAGAAATGATTTTTGTATCAAAATGAGTGTTTCCTGTGTCAAGATTTCAATGAAGTAATTTCTCAAAACTGTAGGATGAATATAAAAGTTCTATTTATTTGTTTTGTCACTTTTTTATTCCCAAGAATAGTCCCGTATTTAATACAAGTACCCAAAAAAGAGTGTTACTTACTGCAATGTCAGGCTTATGTGGCAAAGTGATAAAATATATTACCCCCCCAGATGCTTGAATTATAATACCAATCCAGAATCCTCAGTAACTCCTCCTTAGAATCCAACTGCGCTTTAAATGGCCCCTATGACAAAAAACCCAAAACAGGGACTACCAATAGGTGTACACGTGACTATGACCATTTAAGTGTCGAAATTTTGGGGCCTTTTTGGCTCTTTACATATCTGGAACAAAACAAATAATTCTATTAAAGTAATACAGTTAATAAATATCAAAATCCCCATGCAATTCCAGATATATGTTTTTGGGTGAATACTACAGAGTTGTTAAGGTGTCACATTTTGGGTGTCACATTGGTAATCATGACTAACATGGCTCACTACTCATCTGACAGTTGGAGAATTTGCTGTTGAAATCCTTGACCTAAAAACATCCCTTTTGTCACCAAAAATCGTCATCCTAGGTGCTGTGAATAAGCATGAGGCAGAAGGATTTTGCGTTTTATATTTGAACCATTTTTGGAATAGTGACGTATTGAAACTTCCATTACTTTTATATTCATCTGACAGTTTTGTATATAGTTTTTATTGAACTCCTTGACCCAGAAAATCTTTCATTTGACACCACAATTATCTTCATAGGCTTAATAATAAGAAATGTAAGGTTTGTGTCATTAGAATTTTCAGCCATCTTGGCAATATCGGCACTGCAAACATTTATAGTTTTGGAATAAGTTTTTTGGACTCTTGACCGTGACCCAGAAAAAAACATTTCTTACCAACAAAATTTGGCTTCAGAGGTGTTTTTGTCTTTAAGATGGCTTCCATTTTGGAAAAATAAGCGTCGTATGGCATAAAATTGCCACCACCACTTTTAATTTTGTCATCATCACCCGTTTTCATGACTCACACATCCCTGCGTTCATTTTTAGCTATGATGAACAAATGTATTATTCCGGCCGCTGGTACCACTCTCTTACACTGGTTTGTGCTGCAGCACTAATAGCATTTATCGCTGCGCGGAAATGCGGAATTACCGTTTCCTAAACACCGATTCTCCTATCATTCTGTAGAAGTGCGCTCAATTCCCTAATTCTGACCAGAAATAAAAATCAAACACCCAGTTGAGCTGAAGAATTATATACAACTTGCAAACATCGCTTTTTCAAAGAAAATGTCCGACAAAGGTTTTGATCTTAGGCCTGTTTACGAAATGCGACAGCACCAATCTTTATCAACATTAATGTTGATTTTTTTTTACATATTTGTTGATTTTGATCCGTTTATGCCAAAACCTTTCAAAGATTTACAACTGCTGCACACTTGCGGAAAAATGTGCGAAAGAGGTTCTTAATACCGTGTCCACTGTATGAAACCTCGTAGGTTTCTTCAACGCACTACAAGGATTCCTTTAACTCCTGTATGTCACCTTTTATGGTTCTGTTAGGACCTATTTTTAATACATTTTTTTAAGGGTTGCATTCTTGAGGGTTACATATAGAGAGAAAAGGTTCTAAGTTGCATTTTTTCTGATAGTGTATTAAACTTTAATGCTTGTTTGGCATTTTAGGGTGATTTTCAGTATTGTAGACAAATATGATCTTCTTAAAGATTATTAACCACGATCTCTCGTGACCTATTCCTGGACATTTTTCAATGTTTAATAGGAATGCATACCTTGACATACTTTTTCTCCTAAGTGATTTAATTTGCCCGTCAGATATATTTTCTATGGCGTTTATGCAAAATTGTTTATTTTCAATGGAAGCCATAATACATCTAACAATTCTAACAAATAATTTTATATGAACACAATTCTAACAAATAATTGTATATGATAAACGCGAACTACCTCTCTGGGGACTAGATTTTAGACATATTTTCAATGAATGCAGTGTATAGACATACCTTAAAAAACCTATACATACTTAAGGTTCCCGTTCATACCTCGCTGCACTGTGCAGTACCGATATATCGATCACTTACTGCAGCAACTCACCTTAACTGCGGCAGCTGCAGTAAATAATTTAATAACTCTGTTTGCAGGACCGCAATGGCAAGTATACTGGACATAAACCGTAAATGTCGAGCACTGCAACTTACCGCAACGCACGTTGCAGTGTAGTATGAACGCCACCTTAGATGCCACAACCTTCGACCACTTCAGTGATGACTAATAGTTTGGCAGGTTTTGGGGCCATTTTGTCCCATTTTAAAAACCCAAGTTTAATTATTCCTTCCTGCTAAGCAGAGAGTGCGGCGCTTGGACAGCACTTTCTGGTTGTTTATTCCAGCTATCCACCACTCGCCGATGAAGCAATTTTTCTTAAGTCGAGTCTTGATCGGGATTTGGCCCGACTTGTGTGGAATGCCCGCATGTGTGATATAACTGCTCTTTGAAAGAGGTTCTCTGGATTTATCTTATCATTTGTTTTACAATCTTGTAGGTTTGGATGACATCTGCTCTTTCATATGTCTTTTCCAGTGTTGTTAGAGGAATCGGTGTAATCGCTGTCTCGTACGATAAATGTTGAAGACATTGGTATGATTTTGTTGCTCTACCTTGGACCTTCTCAAGCTTTTCTTTGTCTTTTTTCAGGTAGGGTTCCATGCTTGAATGCATAATCGAGATGGGACGAACCAGTGATTTGTAGAATTTCGGATGTTCTTTAGTTCTGAAGGCAAAAATTTCTTTTTTGATCATCCCCAAGGCTCTATTTCCTTTCTTTGCCGGCAGCTGCACATTGGGTTAAGACCTAAAATGATTTGTTGAGTTGGAGGGTCCAAGCTTTCTCCTCCTCGACGGTTTCTTTGAACTGTTGTGTTTGCCCATTGGATAAGAATTATACGATTGTGATCTCCGAAAAGTGCATCAACTCCACATTATCTGCATTTGTACTTCATTTGCCATGTTCTTGCCCATTCATGTAAGTGGCCGATTTATCTGCTGCATCTGAATGTCTTCATTTGGTTGACACTGGTGAGCAGTTTTGGTGTCATCTTGCAAATTTGCTTATTGTGCCTATTGCGCTAATAGCAGTCTCCATCATCGTTCTTAGTATAAGGAACAATGGTCACAACCACTGATCCCTGCACCACTGAACTGGTTCTTATCTTTCTTCCACCCCCACCCCGACTCTGCTCCTTGAGTCCCTACCTTCTGTTTTGCCGGGCCAGCCAGCCATGATTTCGATCCAAGTTAGAATTTGACCTTCGATGCCATGTGATTTTGATTTTTTGCTATCAGTCTTTTGTGTGGTAATGTGTCGAAGGCTTTGCCAGGTCTATATATATGACATCAACTGGTGTCCCACTATCTATTAGCTTTGTGATCACTGTTCCTGGTATTCTATGATCTTTTAGTGCAATATTTCCCCCCTTTCCTAAAACCATGTTGTGCTCGCGTATTAAACAAACTTTTCAAAGGTGCTCTGTATTGTATCTCTATACGCTTTTTCTAATACTTTCCCTGCGACTTACGTCAGCCTTATTGGGCGATAGTTGGATGCTTTGGAATCTTGAACCTTTTTTTGTAGACGGTACGATGTTGGGCAATCTCACCAGTCAGTTGGAACATATCCTTCTTGGCCAAGAACTTATTGTAAATACAGGCGAGAGGCATTCACAGTTCATCAGCACATGTTTTGATGGACGATGGAGGGATTTTGTTTGGTCCTGCTTCTTTGAAGGGGTCCCCATGTTTTTGAATTATCTTGACAGCATTTGGCGTGATTTCCATATCCTTTAGTGTCTACTCACCGGTCCTGATATGTCATCAGGAACTGGAACATTTGTTTCTCTCTGTGAACACAGACGAGAAGAACTCGTTGAGTGCTTCTTCTGCAGTAGGTTGTCCTTGTGGTATTACACTGCCTCTCTCGGTGTTCAATGGCCCTACTGTGTCTTTGGACTTTTTGTTTAAGACCATTATGTAAGGCGTAGAATCTTGTTGTGCCATCCTTAATGTGTTTCCTTGCTGCTAAGTCTTTCTTTTCGAAATCTCTCTAGCCTATCTTCCCTGCATACTTAACCTCTCTCTCTCTCTTTCTCTCTCTCTCCTCACCTCTCTGACCTATTTGGAGTGCTCTAGATTTCGTTCAGTTTTCTTATTCTGATGCCTCTTCCACTCTTTGTTCCTCCAACTAGTTTTTGGTGCTTTCTTTTGAGCCTAACGTTTCTTTTTAGTAGATTGGGTTCTTCATTGGGACAAATTTTTGGGAATAAGGTCCTGTAATTTCTCCTTGGTGTAACACCAAGCTTCTTCAATTCTTGGTTTCCATGTCTTTGTCCCCAATTTAATTATTCTGGTTTCAGTTTTGGCTTTATTTTGTCATAGTTTGGGGGCGTTTCTGTAGTCTCTTTTTGTTGTAGCTTATTTATTTTTTTGCGATTGTTACTGGTTAGTAAGCCATACCTGTGAATGGTTTAAGGTCGAAAATGTCTGTGCTCCACAACAGATTTGTAATTATAATACATTATTATCGGGATCCCGATAATAATTCATGGCCCCTTCCAATGTGAAAATAGCCGGGAAATAGCGCCAGGTATGGTGTCTACGCTCATACATTCGTTGTTTTATTGGTTCAGGAAATCAATTTAGAGGTTATTTTTCTCGAGGGGCACTATTTCATCTGGACGGACATAAACGTAATATTTCCAGCTCTGCCGTTTCGTCCAATATGGGAATGCAATTCCTATTACAAAATCGCTTATTTTCTGACAATACGCATTTTTTAGCATTCCTCGTTCGCAGGTATCGTTTTCCTCCTAGACAATCACCAGCGTAACTGTGCCAAAATATCAAATTTTGAAATTGGGGGGGGGGCGCCTCTTCTTTTCAAAAATTTCCCTTGTTGCTTTAAATGAGCAATAACATGACTTGTACTTTTCGTTTAATCATATTAGGGTTTGAAAGTGATAACTCATATTCAAGTATTGACTCCTGTCTTGTAGGCCTCATAACATGCTGGTTCCGTAGGTTGTCCATAACAACATCCAAAAAGGCATCAGATAAGTCACCAATGGACCATATGTCTTCTCATCTTGAGACTCCTTAGCACCCTGGTTTTTAGAGACTCATTGTGATTCAGCAGTGCGCTGTATTGACTCTGTTTAGACTATTCCCTGAGATAAATACTGCTCTCCCCTTCACATGAAAATCACACCAAAGGCTTCTTCATAACCCAGGACGGGTCTCCCGCACTGGACTTTTGGGAAGACAGTCACTAGCTGATATGAAGGAAAGCCCGTTGGTGTGGATTTCATATGAAGGGGAGCTGAGTCTTGTTTTTTCAGTCCAACATGTTATTCTGATGTACCCTGGGATGTGCATTCAGCGTTTGATACCAATCACTATGAGCACTTCAACAACCATACGGTGTTCTGGGTTACTCGTCAATATAGCATGCATGTCATCTCTCTTGTTGACATACTTTGTGACAATTACAGAATGTACATTTCAGTTTCTTTCTTATTCCATCTTTTTGTCGTGTGTTTGATTTCATCAAACTTAGATTGTATACTCAGTTTTAGTGTCTACTCCAAATCGTTTCATTTTCATTTTAATCTTAATGTCTTCCACCGGTTGGTTACTCTTCCAGCGGTTGTTTGAACAGTGTTGAAGTCATTCCTTTTTGGCTGTAAGACCTCTTCCTTGTGCCTTCCATTGAAGATTTTTTGTATCAGCAGCTGTAAATAGGAGTAAGAGGCAATGGGCTTGTATCTTTACATGACTGCATTATTTACAGTTGTGAAATTGTATCATTCTCTAGGGACTGCTTTCGGTTGAGGGGGTGGGTGTTGCGGATCTCGACCATTTTCCCTCTCACATTTTAAGGTTTTTCACCATTTTCCTTACGAAGTCCAAGTTCTTGTCGGAGCTCAGTTTCTTTTTATCTGTTCATATGTTAAATTCTGGCTTTAGATGTACCTCTTTATATACCTCATCATTGTGTAGTTCTTTTGCACTTGCAAGAGCTGTTTATTGTTTGCTTTTTTGTTTTTCAATTGCACTTTTACAAGTTTGCTTTATCCGTGGGAATAATCTCTACTTTGTCTATATCGTTCGATTTACATGCAGCTTTTTGTGAAAGAGGTCTTTCACTGATTTTGTTAGGGATGTGACATGTATTCAAAAACAAATTGTACACGAAGAAACACAAAATGACCCGACCTGTGACGAAGTTGACGTTGTCGTAATTGGGATATTTTCTATTAATCTATGTTGTGAAAATGAAGGAATTGGTGAAGAATTAAGCAGATGTGATACATTTTGTAAGCTGATCTATTTTTACCCCGTGCAGTTCCTCATTTTGTACTGAATATTAATTCAATTTAAATATCAGATTATTAATTTTAAATATTGTAAACATTCAAAAAGTATTCTCTAAGCTTGAAAAAATGAGACAATCTCTAAGTTCAAGGGTGGAAATCAACGTTGAAGGAAGACTTCATGTAAAAACAAGGACAACAGACATAATTATAATACTTTGGGGACTGGGCAATTATCAAGTGTCTTTAGAACAGTGGCTAGTTTCGGCAATAGGTAAGTAAAAAACTCTTATACAAAATACAATTAATTTTAATCTGTTTCAAATTTGTTTAATAACATGTCATTGACCAATGAAAAGTTCCATCTGATCAAATTGTTTGTGCAATATTTATGCAGAGAGCTCTCATTAAAATTCAGGTTTTAAATTTTCTCTAAACTGCTATTGATCAGTGAAAGTTTTCTCTGATCCATATCATTATTGCTTAAAATTTTGTGCAAACCAATTATGTGGAGAAAACGATAGGCTTTATATTGTTATGGTTTGAAAAGAATGTTTGTATTTCTTTTAAACTGCCAGTGCCACAATAATAAACCACTTAGGAAGGAAAAGAATATCATTGACCATATGAGCGAGGTTTCGTTTACGCAAAATTTGGTTTACTCTGTGAACTCCGCTGGATTGGGAGGAGAAACATGGGAGGTGTGTTCCGTATCTGTTCCCGTTTAAGCATTGCTATCATTTTTACAGAATATGTAGTCAAAAACATGAGTATTAACGATTAAGGTCAGAAAAATACTGTTTGAAAGAACAGTCCAGTTGAGGTCAGCCGGTTCCGTGGTCCATTTTTTAATACACCCGTAGAAAGAGCATACCTTGAAATATTTTATGTAAGGGATCTAAATTTTCCGTAAGATATGAAATTGTTTATGACAGGTTTTATTCAAAACACTTAAAAGATGTCCATGTCCCCCCAACATATTAGCTGGAAGGCGTTTACTTTACTTGTAACATCTCAAAAAAGGCCATCGATCGAACGGTGATTTTAGATCGTGATCATATTTATGAAGCATTAAGAGTGAACCACTTGTAAATTTCAAATTGTTTCTATCAAATTTGCATCAGAAAATGTGTTTTTGGAAAGTAATGTTGCAGGGGTTCGCGTGAAGCGTTATGGGAGGGGGGCCTCACCCTACCCTGCGCCGCTTGATATGAACTCTTCATGAACACTTTATGCTTCATTATTCACACAAACCCAACCCATCAACCTAGATTTTAGACGTTGATCATACCTTAGAATGAGAAAGTTAAACACTTTTAAAGCTTTGTAAATTTCAAATGTTTCTATTAAATTTGCAAAGAAATGTTTTTTGTGGAAAGTGAAAATGAGGGGTTTGCGCGCTTGCGCGACAGGGGAACTCCCTCTCATACCCACGCCCTTGCAGCTTAAATTACATGAACTCTCTTTAAACACTTTACTGTATTTAATTCAAACAAAACTATCAAATATATTTTTTTTAAAATTTTTAATACCGTTAATAATCATACCTTTAAACCTTATAAGGTAAAACATTCCAAATTGTGTATGAAAACGATCATTGCAGGGGTTCCGCGCCGTAGCCGCGGGGAGGTCGAGAACCACTCCACGCTGGCTTACACGGCGCCATGGCTGCTGCTTTGCAGCCGTCCCACTTCCATTTACGTTGGTCGCCCCCCCCCACCTGCCCTTGAGAGGGGTGATCCGCACCTAATAGAAATCATGTACGTGGTAATAAATTTCTGATTTCGTGAAAAGGTAAACAGTTTTGTCAAATCACAAACGATTAAAACAGTTTCGGGCTCGCTGTCTCGCCGAGTATTAATATTTATGTCCTGCAAGAATTCTTTCCAGCGCATTTAGAAATGAGTGATATGAACAATTTCCCATCAATTACTTTGAAAAAGCTGATGCCATGATAAAAAATGCAGAGCTTCCGCGCTCGCGCGGGGGGGGGGGGGGGACACCCTCCCGCATCGTATCTTGGCAACCCACCTATAGCCAGGGTGGATCCGCCCCCTGGTGATTATCCCAAATTGCAGATGTAAAAATAATATAGTCCGCTGGAGCCATAGGTTGGGCTTCATACACGAGTAGAAAAGCTTGAAATAATGTTGCGTTGAAGAGTCACACTGAATTGAGTGCCCGTCGACTATACGAGTCCGGCAGACTATAACTGATAAAAAAACTTTACAACGGTTTTCTGTAATTAAAAGAGGATTAATATTTTTCTTCTCGTGCAAGGAAGAAAAGATCAAATACTTCTCTAGAATAGAGGACAGCAGAAAGTTCAAAACTTTTTTTAAATTTTTTGCATGGGCTTGTGGTTTTGAGTGGCAAAAGCTAAGTCAGGGGAAGTGGCCCCGATCGGAGGGTATTAATTGGTGAAAAAATGAATTTCGCCATTTCTACACTCACGGGGGTCTCTATGAATTGCATTTTGCTGCCATGCGAACTTTATGACGTCATTCTGACGCAATAGGAATGTTGTTATGTCCTTTTGGGATCAACGGTAAGAGGAGGACCAAACCTTGTTCTAGGCCTCTGCTGCCCATTATTGAAAATGCAGGCATTATGATTGGTCAAGTGTACTTGCCCATTATTCTGCAATAAGGGTACGCGCGATGAATTTTCACATTATATCACACTGTTTGCGGTAATAGAATAGAAATAAGGGTTTGCAGTATTATTTATGGCTCATATAATGTATCCTCGGGCCGGAAACACATGAAATAATGGATCGGCTACGCTGGTCCATATTTATTTTATTCACCTCGGACTACATATTCGACCATAAAGGATACTGCATCACCTTATTTTTAAATAGTAGGCCCCTACCAAAATCAAGTATTCTGTGTATAATTGGTGTCGTCAGTAGAATTTGGTACTTCTCTACCCATACCTATACCGGTGGGTGCTTGTTTTTTACATTATATAGTTCCCTTCTAGCCTTTTCTTTCTTCTCCTTTCCTTCTCTTCCTCTTCTTTTTCCTTCTCTCCTCTTTTCTTAAGGCTCCTTTCTTATCTTTGTTTGCCGAGTGGGTGAGTGGGACCTACCCCTAAATCAGTTATGAGAGGAGTTAAAAAGGGGTTTAAAAATTTATGTTCATGGTACTCAGCCACAATCTCATTTTAGCGACCGTCCACTGGACTCTTTACTACACTCAAAAGGAAAAAATATCTCAGACTTTGAATTTGAGCAGTTTTGATGAATAGGGCCTAAAGCGGGCATATTTTAATACACAAAAATATAAAGCTACTTTTAAAGGCACAAAAAAAATCATCAAAAATCAGATTTTTACATGTTTGTAACAAGTTATAGCGGGGTTAATAGGTATCAAAACTAAGTAAATGCTGTTACCAACAATGTAGTAGGGTCAAAATCAGGGGTCCCGTGACCATGGAGAGCAAAGGTTCGTTTGACGATGGATTTTAGTACTTTGGGGTATTTAAAACAAAATGAGCTCCTATGCCCTCCCAAAAGTGTGGGGAAACTCCAGGAGAGTGGAAAATCCAAAATGGCTGCTGGCGGCCATCTTGGAAATTAGAAAATTGTGTATCTCTTGAACAAAGTAACTTACAAACATGGAATAAGTGTCTTTTTTTGACTAATTTGATAATCAGAAGTCCATTTCCTGAAGTTAGTTTTCATTAAGAGGTCACCTTTACTGTGAAATCCAAGGTGGCAGCCACTGGCTATGGTAAATATATACATGTTTTTACATAATCCAAGCCAGTTGACATTTGAAGACGGTTAATGTATTGTTTCTAATTGTTCATGTGACCAGAAATCTATTGCAGGTGTAGTTTGTTAACCTAGAGGTCATATCGCTAAATAGAAATCCAAAATGGCTGCCGGCGGCCATCTTGGAAATTACCAAATTGTTTATCTCTTGAACAAAGTAACTTACAAACATGGAATACATGTCTTTTTTTGACTAATTTGATGACCAGGAGCCCATTCCTGAAGTTAGTTTTCATTAGGACGTCATATACTGTAAAATCCAAGATGGCTGCCACTGGCTATATTAAATATACTCCCCGCCTAAAGTTAAAAGTTAATCTGATTATATTTTAAATAATTGCAAGTTATTGCCTGAGGTTAGAGGACTCATAAAAGGTATAGTTTGTATTATGTTAAATGCTTACTTACGGAGATAATGGTCAAAGAAGGTCAACACCAATTGGGTATGTTGACCTATGACCTATTTTATGACCTATTGTCCCATAACAGGGTAACTATGAATTGCAGATGGTACAAACTATTCCTTTATTTTGACGCATTAAGCTAGATGAACAACTCTATCATTTCAACAAAATGAGAAAACTTCCGATTTGGACCCCTGTACAAATAGAAATGACCTTTTTTACCATTTTAGCTTTACTATAACTCCAAAACATTGGTCATAGTTGGTACAAAATACATTTTGATCTTATGACTAGACGGACCAATATGGCATACCATTTCAACATGATTGGAGATTCAAAAGTTTGACCCTGTGAAACTTAAATGGACACATATTAAAAGTGACACCACAATGTAAGAGTACTACCTACCTATAAGCGTTGATATAGAGGGGTCCATCCTAACTACCAAGGTGTCAATACCTTTTCTGAGTGAGGGGTAAACGATGATGTTTGAACCTGGGTCCTATTTTTTTTTTTTTTATTTTTGCCTCCTCACTATTATACACCATCAGTCTGCCTTAATGTCCTCATTAGGACCACAAACTGAGAATCTCTTTATGACTTCCAAAACTGAAGCTCTTCTGCCTTAACCCTGGCTACCGAAGGGGGGGGGGGGGCCTTTTTTTGTAACACCCCCCCCCTCGGGTTGTTCCCGGCTTGTAAAACCCCCTTTTTTGGTACAAAATAATGTAATGATATTTGACATGTTCCGCTCCTTATTAATCCACCAAAAACAAACATCCAGACTTGTAGTACCCGTACCATACCCGGACCGTACCCGGGTACAAAATTGCGTAACCGTACCCATACCCATATTCTCGGACCCCATACCCGTCCCGTACCAAGACTTTATACCTGCTGGACCCGGACCGTACCCGTTACCCATGGTATCGCGGACCCGTACTTCGTACCGGCCATGGTATTGGACGGAACGTAACGGAAACCATGGTCTCGGACCCATTACCCGTAAACCATGGTCTTGGACCCATTCCCATAACCCGGTTCGGACCCGTACCGATACCCATGGTCTCAGACCCGTACTATCAATACCCATGGTCCTGTAACCATACCAGTTTCCATGTGTGTTGCATACTCTTATCTGTACCCGATGATGTAAAATTAAAAACAAACACTACTGGCCCCGGTATTCTTTGTTTTAATGGATATTAATGGAGTTTTATTTTGTACTTGATGCATGTTAAAGATGCAAAACAGGGATTTTACACATGGCGGTGTCCCTAAAAAAATATTTTTGCATTGAATGCTAAGCTCCCCGTCTGGAAGGACTAAGCGAGATTCGTCTTTGGTACAAAAACAAATGAATTTCAAATTTGTTGCTTTGTAGAATAGAAAATTTTAGAGCATAATAAGGTGTTTGAGTCGCTAAAATTGACGAATATCAATTTTCAACCATCAGTATTTTCGTACGTTCCCAAATTGACGTCATGGATGGACGTACCGATCATGGGGATGTTATTAGTGTGCAATGGAAAGAAGGAAACTCTAAGCTAATCTTTGGTACCAAATTACGGAATCGAGGTGTTCCGTAATCCACAGGGGGTTTGTTACAAAAATGGCTCAGTAGACGAGGGTTTTATTAAGACGACATCAGACAGTTCATCAGCTATCAAGCCTCCCCGGTGGCAAAAAGATCATTAATTCCTGGCACTTTGTAGGAACAAATCTACCATTATTGTAGATTAAAACTAGCTATAACTATACTGTATAGCTCTTGATTACAACTGCTGCTGGCAAATCTAACCTCTTGCAACTCTACTTTATACCATCATTTCACAAAGTTCCCAAGTCTTAAAATAGATATTACCACAGCATCATGCATAAACATAACCTTGCACTAGCTGATCGACTGGAATTCACATAAATTACATCATCTGAATTGCATCACTTCACATATATAACTTAATGGGGGAATCCCCAGATTTTGCAATGTTTTGATCACAAAGCATAAACAAGTTGACTCAGTTTCTAAGTTTACATCTTGGGAAATTCCCATTTCCCCTATTGTGCAATCTATCTAACAGGTGCACCTTGCACAAACAACACTAAGGGAATCCCCTGCTCTCTTTTTTATCATAAACAAAGAAATCTTTCTCAAATAAAATTGAGAAAATAATATTTGATCAAATTTAGAGGGTAATATAACATATCCATATGCACAACAGCCTTGGAACATGATGGAAAACATGCAGCTTGAACATAAACATCAGTGACCATAAAACGATTGTATCGTCGTCAGAGTGTCTGAAAAGGAATGCCTCGTCAGACAGTAGATTGCTGTCTCGATCGCAACCGGAGCCATTCCCAATGTATTTATGAAAACGGATAAACCATTTCCATCATCATATGCGTAAATCCGGGGGATGGGGGGATATATCCCCCCAATATTTTTATGAGGGGGGATGGTCAATACGATCATCCCCCTCCCCAATGTTCATGCCCGTTCATGTGTTTTTGACCAAAAATAACCTCATATTTTACCATAATAGTTTAAAAATGGTAAATTTCCGCGGGCATTTTGTTCTAATTACAATTACATGATATTAGCTTCTAAATGGCAAAATTTTCAGCGCGCTTCGCGCGCGCATATGCTAGTAATGGATCTTTTCATCAAAACCTGTTTCATTAATAAATTTTCCTCAGTCCCATCCCCCCCCCCCCAATGTCAAAAAGAAAATTTACGCCACTGTCCATCATCACAGGTTTTAACGTCTCAGCTAAGCAAATCTAACAATAACTCCTACTCCAACATTTCATGAAAGACAAATTCTAGAAACTGCTGCTGACAATGAGAGAAAATGTAGTTATATCAGTTGCAGCAGTCTACTGTCAGGCGAGGTCCTGGATGCATTCCTTTTCAGACACTCAGACGACGATACAATCGGATCTGGTGTGAAAGTAATCATAGTCCGACAGGTATCATAGTCCGGGCTCCATAGACGACAACGGAATAAAGCGTGAAAAACTAATGTTGCGTGAAGAGTCAACTGAATCGATTGCCATATTGTTCACCATTGTTCCCGGACTGTAAGCCCGGAGGACTATATCTCCTTCCACACCGAAATGGTTCGCATGTAGAGGGTTATTACTACCAACTTGCACTTACCAATTCGGTAGGCTTTAGCCATTGTACATTTAGTTTGTAGCCTTGGGTTGAGATTTTGCCGAAAATAAAATTGTCAAACAGACGATATCACGATAAAACGACGTATTGAATACTATTTACATCAATTGAAGGCAGTCATTGACAGGATTGATTTGTATATTTAGCAGACCAATAGTATAGTTTAGTATAACCAATATCAACAGAGAGAGAAAAATCGTTTCATATATTATCATGACTATACAGCTAAAGATCACAGGGAAAATGGTTTAAGCAAGTTGGCCCCAATAGAATCCACATGACACTCCAAGTTGTCACGTCAAATACGAACTTTAAATTTGTTAAGTTGCGGTATGAAAAGTTGGCAGTGTACACAGAGAAAACGCTGTTTTAAAAGTTTAAACACAGTTTTTTTTAAAAAGTTTAAACAAGTTGTTTAACTGGGTGAACTGAACAGTGTTGTTCATTTCACCCGTTTAAACCACTTGTTTAAAAACGTTTAGACAACGTTTAAACTTTTTTGAACAGTGTTTTCTCTGTGTACTTCGTTTAAATGCGTTAAACATTTACTATATGGCCCGGGTTTAAACAAACTGTTTTGTGATCCTAGTTAACATGTTAACAGTGGCGTACCATGGGGGGGGGGGAAGCTTCCCCCCCGGACACAAAATAATCGGGAAGTGGGAGCCAGAAAAAAAAATGGGGAAGGAAAAAATGGAGAAGGAAGGAAAAAGAAAAGAAAAAGAGGGAAAGACTAGAAGAAGACGGGGGATATAAAGTACCTTCACTAGGGACGAGAAGAAGAAGCCAGGGGGAAAAAGGAAAGCTGGAAGAAGAGCGACAGAAAAAGGGAGTAAGAGACACTCTCGAATCCTGGCGATACTACGTCCCCCCCCGTCCCCCCCCCGCTTTTCCGCATTTTGAAATCGACTAGAAAAAAATATCACTATGAGCTAGTAAAATCTCAATTCCATTTGCACAGTTCAGTCCTTCCATTCACCATTGTATGTAGAAAATACATCCCCCCTGGTTTATGGGCATGATATATGATACCCTATCACACAAAACTTACGTACAAGTGCAAACCACTGAACTGGTTGTCCTTCGTGGGATGAGCATAGTGTAATTCATAGTGTAGGGGTCTACCCAGCGAACGCAGCGAGCCAGAAAAATTGGCGTCCTGAAAAATCGGGAAACTTCTTGAGTCTTGCCCCCCCCCCCCAGGGTCGGGTCTGCTACGCCCCTGCTATTAATAGATCATCAGCCCAGAGACATTTGGTTTAGATGAACTAGGTACCCAATCCATAACATGGGAAATGTAGAAGGGTCACCTGAAATGACAAAAACGGTGAGTCTGCCGGTACACCCAGTGGGTGTGGTCCTGGTTTCCCCCCCCCCCCCCCCCACCCCCCAAAGTGGCCAAAAAATGAGTGCTAGCAAGATGAAGGAGGTACCACTTAAATCCACCACATTGTGAGGCCCACTCCCATGCCTATATCAGCATCACAAACTACAGACATTTTCCCCATTGGAAAGGGTCCGCCAGACCCCCCACAAAGGAACCCCCAAATTGGGCTAGTTAGACGAGCGAGGGTTACCACTTAGAAATAATGTCAATTATAGTCTGATTTTTTTCCCTGTCAGTAAACGCAAGTAATGGGTAAGAGTATGTGTTTAGATTCAAACTAAAAAGCTGTAAATGCGTAAAGGGGATGGCCCTATTTAAGGATTAAGTTTTCATCTTGATAGATTGGCCTTCAACCCAAAACCCACCGTAAAGTTTCGCGCCTATATTTCAATCCATTTTCATGTGAGAACAGAAAACGGGATTTTCGGTAGCCCCATAGAGTACTTACTGTGTAAAATTAATATTGGTCGACCAATTGGGGTACTTTTTCGCTCATTACTGCCACACCAAACATCCTTTGGTCTAAGATTTCACAGGGTAAAGAGAAAAATAGTAGCTTTCTTCTGAACCAAAATGTTACCACTTCCGGTAAAATCTGGCTTTCTGGGGACGAGGCTATTAGCGATCGGGCCATGGTACCTTCACCTTTGTTCACTGATTGATGCTGTACACCTCATTTTTACATGAACACTTTTGAATCAAATTTGGTAAAGACTTTTCAAGTACCAGAATCAATTGAAATAGATTGTCGTCCGTCGGAGACACGCTATCGATTCCTTTGTTTGGAGTAATCCAAGAACGGATAGTGTCCTGAATATCTAGGCCGGGTGAACCTCTTACGGTTGAGGAGGATGATGCCACGTAAATATTGTAGTTCGTTATGAAGTGGGCCAAAACTCTTAGTTTAGACAAGTTATTGACCAAAATGTCATTCATTATTTCTGAAGAAGCGAATAAATGTAAGATTTTAAATGTTCCTTAGTGACGTACAAGAACTTTGGGGCGGGTAATTTAATTCCTATTTTTTCTTTTCTTATGTTGAAGGCTTCAAGTTGTTCAGTTTGGTGTATTGGAATTTATTCAGTTAATTTGCCTTGCATTTTTGTTCGTGAGAAAAAGGGGCATGTTTAATTAATGGGCCTTACGCTGATTGGTAATCGTCACAAATCGAATTTCTATTGTATTGATGGGTTAATTAGGCAACCCCTCAGAACGAATGGAATCGTCGACACGCCCCCAAAACCTTTAATGAACTGGCAGGATAAAAATCCTACTATAACAAGTTGAGTTTGTGAAATACCAAATGGGTAGGGACCACCATTTTACTCAAGGGGGTGGGGTTGAATTTTTCTAAAAAAAAAAAAAACTTCACACACCACACAAGATGAGCAAAAAAAACTTTCCCTGCTTTCCCATTAAAACAAAAAAAACTTTCCCCCAACCTTATAAAAGGGTTAAAAAAAAACGTGCCCTGTGGAACACAGAAAAAAAAACCTGCCCTGTTCTTTACGGTTGGAAAATACTCCCTTTAACCCATAAAATGTGCAATTTTTTCCGCGCTAAAAAAACAACGCGGCGGGTTTTAATAATTACAAACAGACCTAATTTAAGTTTTGGGCTTCTCCTAGTTTGAGCACATTTGTCTTTGAACGTTGCGACCAAATCTTGTACTACCTTTACCATGCATGAAACGGCCCGTGTCACCAACCGTTGAGGGTTTCCTTTCTTTCACAATTAGTGGGAGATGAGCGTCCATCATAAACACAGAAATATTATAGCGCCGAAGGCGCTAGAAGGGCCCGGCCCTGCGCGTTTTTAGCACGCAGTGAGGCATGAGAATTTGGCTTGTTATTTTCGAACCGTTTTACAAAGCGCACGCAGCACGCTAAAGAACTCACGGGTCGCTAATCTCATCATGCGCGATTCCAAGGGCTGTACGCGATGAATTTGGGCAATGACGCACACCTATCCCGGGTGCAGGATAAAGACTAAAGGAACTAACAAAGCGCATACAGCAATTATAACATTGGGAAGAAATGAAACAGTAAAAAAAGGGGAGCTTATGGGGGGAAAGGAAAAAAGACGAGAATTTTGCATCACTTGGTATCAAAGACACTCTTGCATCTTGGACGCAGGTTTGAGACATGACTTGTCTTGTTGTAGGCACAAATCACGTTTCTCTACATGGATAAAACAAGAAGACAGTCATACAAGTCCACGCAAATGCAAGCCTCTTCCGTTTCGAAGGGAAGGGTCGTTATATTTCCGCCAGGGGGAACGAAGTAGTTAAAGGCTATAACGGGGAAAACGAAAACCCAAACCGCAACGAGAGGGGGGGTGGGGGTAAGAACGTTTCAACAGGGAAGGGCGGAACATTACTTTTTAAGAGGGCTAGGACACGATAGATCTGTCCGATTTTTTCATTGAAACTCGTATGAACCACTTCCATCGATGGTAACCCACAACAAAATAAAAAATTGGGTCACCGACCTCGTTTTTCTAAATATTGATCTCAAAATACCTATTTTTTTGCCATTTTTGGATAAAAATTAGTACAACCAACTAGGGAAATTTTATTTTTTACGACAGACCTTTTTTAATTATAAAAAAATCTGCTCGAATTTTTGAATGAATTTTAATAATTGCGCACTACTAGAAGCTTTTCCGATTAATAAAGAAAAAGATGGGGTCCACCGAACTACTTTCTCATAATTTAACAATAACACGTTTTAAAGTGTTCAAAATTTGTCAGAAAACTGTCCTATGGCGACATTCCATAGGCGTCACACGCAACTAGTTACGCGATATCAACGCTTCTACTAACTCGCGCGTATCGATCACAGCATTTCATAAGTAAGACAAATTATCCGATTTATTCTTAATAGTTTTGCCTTTATCACATCTGGGGAAAATTGGGAGCATTGAACAAAAATACACTACTAATTTAAAATGATTATCAAATAAAAAAAATAACTGATTTTTTGGGAACTTTCTGATATTTTAACTGGCCATTCTTGCCAAAACACAATACTATCACAATCGTTCATTTACTGTTAAATTGCACCGACCCGTAATTTTTAGAGAGCCAGAATTGAACTCTCTTCAATTCCAACTAAGTTATATTATAATTTTTTTATGAAGAACAAAACTTGTAAAATGCTTGAATTCAAATAATGTTAGTATATTAAATTTTATGTCTTTTCAATGTTTTTCCCGTATTATTCGCTTTGATACTTAACCTTAGTCTTTGGAATTTAGTGAGGGGGAGGACGATGGAGGTATGGCGCTGAGGGGGAAGGGGTAAACAGTTCTTTCAGTAGGGATGTGCGTCCCCCGAATTTCCGACTTGGGAACTGGACCTGCCTTCCATTATTTTCAAATGATCCTAACAACCTTCATTTTGTTATATTCACCATCCTCGGAAAAGGTTATTTTCCAATTTAAAGTCGATCCGGACGGTGGCCCCCCCAAAGGCGCAAAGTGTTGTCATCTATCCGTAAACGGAAATCAGAAACTTCTAACCAGTCCATTTTCCACTGTAAATTCGGCACACACACTTAAAAACCATAAGATCAGATTTAAGAAATTCCCCCCCGGCGTTTTTTGTTTAAGGTAATTTTAGAAAATTCTAATCTTTGATCAATTTAGGGGATGGTTGTGGAACATACCGAGTAGGCCTACATATTATTAGAATAA
The DNA here is from genome assembly GCA_023653785.1 of Ophioderma brevispina. NCBI lineage: Eukaryota > Metazoa > Echinodermata > Ophiuroidea > Amphilepidida > Ophiodermatidae > Ophioderma > Ophioderma brevispina. The sequence continues at coordinate 3,681 of JAMKCH010027877.1, read as the reverse complement.
AGTGCATATAGGCCTACGGAGAATATTAATGAGTCAAAAATGTGTCTTATTTACTAATTAAAAATTAGTCCTGCAAATCCTTATGTTTTAATCATTCAATAAAATGTACTTTCAATGCTGAAACACACTTTTTGCTATGCTGGAAGATAACCTTCCCATATTTAAGTAGTTTTATTTGATTACAAAATATTTTCATTACCTTACCCCGGAATTTAAACACAACTTTAAAATGACTAATTAAATGACTGACGAATTTTCAATTTGTCAAATGACAACTTTTGACTAATTAACGACGACTTAAGACTCGTCAAATGACTAGGATTAATTTAGACAAGCACAAAAATGATGATTTAAGTACACATTGGCCATTTGCTAATAAGTCATTTGACAACTTTTGTAATTAAAAAGTCCCAAATTTTCAAGTTGGTAGAAATATTTGCAATTATGAATTAATCCAAAAAAAATCTTTAAAAAAAAGCATTCTCTGTAATTCAAACCACTTTTAGCACGATTATTGTGGATATCAAAAATATTTCATGACTAATAGTTATAATATTTAATTATCCCATAAGACACTCGCTGCTGACTAATTATATTCTCAGTATAGAAACAATAAAAAATATTGGATTATATTGCCTACAATAAAGCCGGCTTCTTGTTTTTGTCAAATTAAAAACACGTACATTGTCAAACCTATACGTTCGCAAGCCTCATGGTGAAATACTTAAAACCTTATTCGCCATTATCACCCCAGATCCTTTGGGTGATTTTCCCCCCCCGTTTTTTTTTTTTTTCGTGGAAGGGTGTTGGAGTTTCTTGGCATTTATAGGTTGACCGTCACGTCGGCATCTCTCGCCTTCTAGTTTTAGTTGCGCATATAGAGGAACGCCTTCACGGCGCAGCTGCTGATTTTTACGCGCGAGTCCCACCAGAAACCCACTCAAAGCATTTTTTGTTGGAAAAATCCATCTTGGTACACGGCCAGATCTAGTGCGCGAGCTCACGTTCCTAGCCTCCTAAATGGATACAGTTCATGAAATCAGGGAAGCTCTCAAATGAGAAATCTTTTGACACGCGAAGGGAGAAACGCTATTTTTTTTCCCCATATAAGTTTGAAATCCTCAAAATCCCACCCCCACTTTAAGCCGTGTCTTTGAAGCCAATTTTCAACTCGGTAGACTTGATGGAAGACACCTTTGTGGCCTATGGTGTTTCTTTGTTTCTTGAATCTTATTGTTGAAGACGGGACGGTAATAGGACAGACATCTAATAGTTTCAGTTTTAGATGACAAGAAAACGTTTAGGCAAACTAATTACAGGCATGAACGCGGAGCCTCATCATAGATTGACAATAAAAAAATGTGGATTTAAAAAAATAGCAAAATTTCAGTAAAGTCAATAATATAAAACAAAAATGAAGGACCCTATTTATGAAGTAAAAAGTAGGAATAATGTTTAAGATCGCAAATCCATGTTTTGCCTTCAAACTGTATTTTACATGTTTTGGAAGAAAGTTCCCTCCTCCAACCCAAATACAAGGCTTCTATGAAATTCTATAAAGTTGGTTGACTCCGGTCCTTTTACAATGATTACATTAACAGGGAAATTGGGAAAGAGACCAGCTACACCTGGGATATGTCCCAGCCGGGCTATGATCATGTACGTTATTTTACATATAGGCCTAGTGGGTTTGAAAACCCTCCCGAAAACATTTCAAAATCATCAGCATGTTCTGCACGTTTTGCCTAATAAAGTTTTTAACTCTATTGAAAAGACGCCCCCAAATTACAAAATAAAGAAAGAAAGAAAAAGGAAAGAGAGAGAGAGAACGAGGGAAAGAGAAGACAGAGAGAAAGAAAAAGAAAGCGAGAAAAAAGCGGAGGAAAAAAAGAGCAAGAATAACTTTTCACAAATGCGTTGCGACAACACAAGTCCAAAAGAGGGACAAACAAGCCCAAAAGAACCAAAAACTAAATTGTATAACTTGCCTATAGCTGCTGTCCTTTTAAACCGGCCATATAGACAAGCATGCTTGGGTTTTCTGTCGTGCAGTTACTAAAAATTATCTTTGTAATAACGTAAATAAACCGACAGCATTTTGTTTTATTAACTTCCGTTTTCTTTTTTAAACTTGAAATAAACGTTCACTCAAAAAATGTTTAAATTTAATATTAACTTTTCAAATTCTCATTTTGAACCTCAGAATACACCCCTTATAAGACCTTCCCGTGATACAGGGGGGATACGTTCCTCTCCAACGTCCACTGAAAAATTGCAGAAAACAGACGAGGCCGCCAATCTCAAATTGGTAGCTGTTGTTCCCCCAATCAGGGGACTTCAATAAGCCATGCCCATGAGTTGTCACATCAATTTGTATATGATGTGATCGTCATTTGGGAAATTTGATCCCCTAAATCGATACCCTATATTGTTACCAAAATGAAAACAAAACAACAAAAACCTAAGCCTTATACGATTTGGCATTCTTTCCTTAATTTCGAACATGCATCACTATCAGTGATAGGCAAATCGAAAATAAAAAAAAATCATCAAAAATCAGATTTTTGCATGTCAGTGTAACCCCCCAAGAGAGATGTCCTAAACATACCCTGCAAATCCATATAAGACGAGAAGCAAAACAACTAAGAACCAAAATCGGTTATATTAGTCATAACTGTCCGTAGGACACTTATTACAACACCTTAATGAATGGAAATTCATATCTTTGAATACTGACCGTTTTTGGCCTTTTCCGGCAATTATTAGTTGGAAAAGTTAACTTATAAAATTTAAAAACAATCCTGCACTTTTAAGTTATTTCTGCCAATTTTAATTATTTTTTAACCTTTCACTGTGTCTAAAGAAAATAAAAAAAAAAACTTCTGGACTATGAACCCAACAGGAAAAAGGATAACATCAGCACTTCCTGTTTGTATTGACTGGAAAAACTAAATGCTGTAAACCATGATATCGTGAAGCGTCAGTCATGTAGCGTTTATCAGCCGTAACGGAGCAACAGCCGTAACGCGAAATTCGCCAAGTGAAACTACGCGTTCATCTCATGAATATTTATTGGAGGAACATTTTTCTTCAGCTAATACAGGGGGTTTAGAGGGGCTTATAGTGCGCAACCAAGTGCGTCGTGCTTCGTTCGATTTGGCTTACGGGCCTATATAGCGCTTCGCGCTTATAATACTCTATGCTCATATAAACACACAGAAATCCTATAGCGCCGAAGGCGCTAGAAGGCCCGTGCCTGCGCGTTTTGAAGAAGCGGTGAGGCACGAGAATTTCGCTTGTTATTTTCGAACAGTTTACAAAGCGCCACGCAGTACGCTTAAGAGAACGCACGTCGCTAAACTCATCATGCGCGATTTCACGGGCTGTAGCGATGACTTTTGGGGCGATGACGCCATATGCTACCCCTGAAGGTGATAAAGAGTAAAGAATAACAAAGCGAGACAGGAAGAAATATTTGAAGAATGAAACAGTAAAAAGAAGGGAAAGCTATGGGGAAAAGAAAAAAAAAAAAGCGAATTTGCATAAACACTGGTATCACATAAATAGACACTTTTGGAAACCAGTTTGAGACATGACAGTGTCTTGTTAGGCACAATCAAGTTTATCTACACGGATATAATACAGAAGACGGTCAATTGCAAGTCACGCATTGCCAAGTCT
>JAMKCH010027876.1:0-34497 GCA_023653785.1 Ophioderma brevispina | reverse complement strand
TTTGTTGGGGTTTTGTAAAAAATTGCAAAAAAAGTGCCGGACTCCCTATTTAGAGTGATTTGATGATCGACATTAGTGAGGTAGGGTAACAGGGGAAGGTATTCCATGTGTTTTGCATAACTTCACAGACGTTATTGGCGTTAATGACAACATGTAAAGACGTCACATAATGTGGAGTTATGATTAGCAGAATGGCTATGCAATCGAGCGGGCCGGAAGGTTGTCTTTTGTAGTACTTCGTTGACGGAATAAAACTCAGTTAGACCTTAACATGATCAATAGAAAAGACTACTGATGACAAAGAGACACGTCTTCCCATAGCACTTTTGACAGAACAGTTATGTTGATGTTCAGGCAATTCGCCACATGTCAGTGTTTTATCATAGACGCCGGTAGTCGATGGCCAATCAACACGACTGCGTACTGGTAAATAGAAAGATTGCCCGATTACGTCATGATATTTCAGGTACAAAACTTTACATGATGAAACAACTCAAATTGATATACTTGCAATTTTTCATAATTCCTCTTGCCAAGGATGTTTTAACAGGAGCAATCCTCTCTGTATTGAGGGGTGGTAATTCCGGAAGCAAAAGGCAAGCTTGTCATCGAAATTGTTCACAAGGTCCTTCAATCGAATGGACCGATTCGGTTTAAAATTGTCCGGACTTATTCCTCTTGTGGACCAAACTGGGAGAAGGTATCTCATTAGAATTGAAGAAACATCAAGCTGAACTTCTGAAATCGATAAAAATTTCCGGCCATTCTTCGTTATTGTCGTCTTACGTCTCGTCGAATACGGCCAGTGGGTGCCATTTGCTGATAGAATGACAAAATTTTGGTTACAATTTGCTCATGCACCGATATACGGCGAGAAGGGAAAAAAGACCACACGCCCTATGTGTACACTCAATACAGAATTGACGGACTCAGTGCAAAAAAACGCCACCAATTTAGCAGTCAAATAGGTGGGGGCGGGGGGGGGGTTTGGCTGCATCTTTACATTTTACCAAAAAAATAAGTGAGAAAAAAACTCTCTCATCAGAAAAAAAAAGGAGTATTACTTAGCTCGAGCAATTGCAATGGTAGAAATAAGCCTAAAATTCATCCAAATAAAATGAGCAAATTCTGCCACTGGCAACGGTTTTGTTTGGTTTTTTGCTTGTCATGAATATACCATTTATAATTATTCATCTCAGGTTCATAGTTTGTTTCCCGGTTCTGTTTTTCATTTACCGCGTTTTATTTCTAGGCCTACTAATCACCAAACTTATAAAAATCGCAGCTTTTTTGCAAAAACGTAGGTTTGTTCATATTATTTATTTTCCTTCTGTCTTTGTATTACATATGTCGGTTGTAAGGTTTGGTTTTTTTGGTTTTTGCTTTCTGTTCCCCTTTCGGACTTGTTTTAATTGTCTGGTTTTAAATAAAAGTCATAAACAAAATAAAAAAAATAAAAAAAATAAAAAAAATAAAAAAAATAATCAAATTAAAATAAAAAAATCAAAAAATAAAACAAATAGAATAAAACAATAAATCAATACATAAAAACAAATAAATATTAAGAAAATCAATCTTACAAATCATTTTTTTTTCAAGAAAATTTCACGACCGTATAGACAATTATCTATGTCCGGTAAGATAGACAATTGTCTACGGTCATTGAAATTTGCCTGGAAAAATAAAAAGAATAAAGAATAAAAAGAATAAAGAATAAAAAGAATATAAAGAATAAATATAAAAAGGACAATTAAAAAAGGAGGAAACATGGATTTTTTTAAAACTACCCTTCGACACCGTTTTCGCCAATAATGTTCATTTAGCTCCATGTTTTTCTTTGCGTATAAAAGACACTTTCAAGCATTTGTCTTGCCCAAGGTCATTTGCTTGTTCAAAATGAAAAGATACCTTGTGAGAGGGACACTTAATAAAATTCTATTCCAAATTGTCAAATTCAAATGCAAATTCCCATATGACGTACAATTAAAAAAAAATAGAGGTCTATGCATTTTCCAGCTATACACAATGTCATATTGGCTGGTATTCTGTAAGGGAGACTAACTTTAGACCTGGGTTTAAACCAGGGTTAGTCCTACAAGAGGGGACCTTTTTCCTTTCAAAATACTGTGAAAGTTAAATGTAACGGGTGAGAAAATTCCTCATGGATGGGCTGGAACAGCCCATCCATGAGGAATTTTCTCACCCGTTACAGCACACTTTTAGAGTATGTTGTAAGAAAAAAGGTCCCCTTTTGTAGGACTAACCCTGGTTTAAACCCAGGTCTAAAGTTAGTCTCCTTTTCAGAATACCAACCATTGTCAATATAATTAGTGTTTTTGTTTGTTTGTTCTTGCTTTTTTTCCGGACCTTTGAAGTTCCATTTAACCTTTGACAATTTTGAATAGATTTTTAGGATACGAATTTCTCGCGATTTGCACTTGATCGGTTGTAGAACACCTATCCGAGGATGTAGAACGTAGATATAACATGCCTCTGTACTGACCGGCGAAACAACCTGCATCAGTTGCAATGCATTGCGGGGTTGGTTACAATCTGAAGTGTATAAACAATTATGTATGTATTGTAAACAACATTAATCAACCTTGGTCTATCTGGATATGTCTTCATGATATCTCCTTTTGATTTATTGTAATACATTTTCTTTTCGTCATCTTATTGTCATGAAAATGCATAATTTTGATATTGTTGAAATTAAAAGAAAAACGGGGGATTATTTTTAGAGCATATGGAAATTTCCGCCTTTGTTGTCTTTAAGCTTCTTTATATAAGCGAAAACTAATAAATATCATGAATATGAGGCAATGTTGCTCTAGCACCATCCATAGTTTGTAACAACACTCCTGCAACATTTGCAATGCACCTAAGCTACATAGTTGGGTCATTTGGAGCAATTCCGTGACCGTGGAGAGCAGAGCATCTTTTCTCAGTGAATTGTCTTCTATGAAGGTTAATGAACACATTTAGCAGGGGTGCCCCTCCTGAAAGTGTGGGCGGAATCCAGGAGGGGGAAAATTCATAATACAGGGGTCAAAAATTAAAAATGCTTGGATTTCTGTAAACAGGTATAACCAAAGTGTTCGTCTTGTCACAAGGATTAAAAAAAAGGTATAGTGAAGCACCCTATGCCTGGACAGAGACCTGCTGCCAACCGCCAACAGTCGCATTGTGGAAAGAAAGACTTGCTGTCAACCAAGTAACATCTATTGGTATTGAACCTGGTGAGCATCTTCCACCTGGAGCTGACTCCTCATGCATCGGCTGAATGGCGATGCCTCAACAGATTGAGAACCAGAACTGGCCGATCTAAAGTTTCCTTGCAGAAGTGGGGCTACCTGGAAGCAGATCAAGACACTAGCTGTGGTTGTGGAACAGCACCACAGACTATGGAACATCTCTTGGTCTGCCCACTGTTGGAGCAACAATGCACAAACAAGGACCTTGCGGAATTTAGTGAAGCAGCCAGACGTTGTACCCATCTCTGGCTGGATCATATTTGAGAATCACTGTGTTTGGACACGATAAGAAGAAGAATATGAAGTTTTGGAAGTGGGCTAGCCGCCACAAAACACTAAATGACCATAGTGTGACTGTGTAGTGTATGGATGATACTGTGCCACAATGTAAAATGTCAGATCAATAATGTGTGTAGGAATGGGGGACACTAATATTGTGCATGTGGGAAATTAAACAGCCATATTGTGTTCAAACAATTATAAATATATTGTGGTTGTTTTATTTGTTCAATAAATTAAATTTAAATATTCAAATATGGCCAAGTAAAATAAAAAAATATGTTTCACGTACCCGCAATTTACGGTCACCATTATGTTACAAAAAATATAGAGAAGAGGTTACTGAAGAAAACTAACCTTTTAAGTTTGTGCCATTGTTCACGTTTATGTAAATTGGCTTGAGGGTCTCCAATTTCCTACTTTTACCCCAGGCGAAATGTTTCAATCATGCTAGCATGGTTCACAATGGTCAAACTATGTAAGAATGTGCTTGACCATGGCCAACTGCGCCTTGACCATGGTCAACAATATAAAGGTTTGAGAAATGGCACCACAGTTGAACCTATGGTTGACCATATGGTTGAAGCTATGGTTGATCATGATCATGGTAAAATGACCATGCTTGACCATGATCAACTATAGCTTCAACCATATATGGTCAACCATAGGTTCAAGACTGGTTCAACTGTGGTGCCATTTCTCAAACCTATGATTGACCATGGTCAAAGCGCAGTGGGCCATGCATGCTTGACATGTTCTACCATGTTTGACCATGGTGAACCATGCTAGCATGGTTGACATTTCGTCTGGGACACTACATCATGTATGCTTACACATATGATTCATTAAAAAAACCTTACACATCAAGTAACATGATTACGATTTAAATTTTTAAGACCGTTGCCCATACCTAGTAATTTTTTCTATCAATTTTGCATAAGAAAATGCGTTTATTACAAAGCCAATATTGCAAGGATTCCGCGCTTTGCGCGAGAAGAGGACCACACCCACCCCTGCGACGCTTGTATATACATCACCGTGTCCGCAATATAGTAACCTTTACTGGTCATGGCCCTACCTCTGAATAGGGTTAGCCCCCCCCCCCCCCCACCCGCTATAGGGAATCTGTACATACCTCTGCAACTTGCTGCTTTTTTGTGTTTGAATGCATGAGGGGGGGCAACAAATTTCAAAACCCTAAAAGGGGGATAAAAAAATAGAACCTAAAAAAGGGGATCAAGCTATTATCGACGTCCAAAGCTCCAATTTTTCACACCCCAACCTGCGCTGATCAACATACCCGCGGACAACACTGAATCAATTAAAGATATACAGTCTATGGTGTCAGATATACATGGTTATTTACTTCATTTAAACTGTACCTGCTTACAATTACACACACCTGCCTAAGTATATTATTGGAGAAGCTCAATAAACTCTTCCAGACTATGATGGAGTCAAGAAACAATTCTGCAAGACTTCAAGGATGCATCCATCATCCGTCTCTACAAAAAGAGAGGGAAACCGTCAGTTCTGTGACAACCAGAGAGGAATACCCCTGTTATCAATTGCTGGAAAGATCCTGGCTATCCTTCTCAATCGTCTTGTTGATCACTTGGGTCAAGTTCTTCTTCCAGAGAGTCAATGTAGCTTCAGAAAGGATCGTGGAACCACTACTGACATGGTCTTTGCAGCACGTCAACTCCAAAAGAAGTGTCAGGAACAAAATTACGACCTAGACCACCCCCCCATGAATATTTTGTTTTCAACATTGTTGTTTTTACATTATTCAACAGAACATATTTTTCTCTTTAAAATAATTTTCATCCCATTCAAATCGGACATTCGGTTCGAAAGTTATCGTCAATTCTAGTTCGCCGTTTAATGTAATTGCTTGCCTCAAAACAATAGAAAACAAAGGAAATGTAGTGTCACACATTTCTTTTGTTATTGTTTTTTACCCAGCCATTTTTAACATTTTTACTTTTAACATTTCTGTAACTTCAAAATGGAATATAGCTTAATACGTCTTCAAGTAGTATTCTACAATTCATGTACTTCTTTAAATGCTGCAGTAATAGTTATTTTAGATATTGGGGGAACTTAACTGTGAAATAACATAAGGTGTGATGTTGCAATAGAAAATAGTTAAATTGCCAGTAATTAATTTGGATCTCCAGGGATGGTAGATCTGTGCAGTACAAGTGCTGATATTTTAGATAGCGCAGGAGTGTAAAAGCTGTTTTGTCTGCTGCCATCTGTGAAAGCTTGTGAAGCCAAAAGAGTTTCAGTTTTGGAATAAAAAGCCCGGGATAAAAAGATTCCAGTTTGTGGTCCTAAAGGTGGAAATTTGCGACAGATGGACGTTTTGTGGAAATGCTTTGTGGAAACCTGCTGAAGTATTATGTCATCAAGGGACCTAGTACCTATAGAATCTTGTGGCCTTCAGGTCTGCTCCGAAAAAGAAAACCCCATCCCATTTATATCGTGGAATATTAATTGACATGTCATGTTGGAGTCTTTGCTGTGAGGATATCGTTGAACTGCCACGCTTCTTTTAATTCTGGACATTAGTCACCACGTCAGAGTGGACACCATTTGTGTGTGATCCAATTGGACAGTGTTAGGCTATGCATGATGCTGCTGCAATACTTATTATTAGATATTAAAATGAGCTTAATTTGTGAAGAAGATTCCCATGAATTATATATCGTGGATTACATAACTATGCATTTGCTGTATTTTGGGTCTTTCGCTGTGAGAGGACATATCATCGTTGAACTGCAAAGCTTCTTTAATCTGGACATTAGTCGTCACGTCAGAGTGGATCTAAGTATTAGTAGGTAATCAGTAAGAACATTAGTACATTAATATAATTGACGTTGTAATCATGTTTTTGGACATACAAATTCATCAATTTAATCAAAATTAGAATAAAGTTTTGTTGTTATACAAAAATCCATATCATATTTGAGAACAAGACATCATTTGTTTGGTGTTAGAGGGTATTTTATCTTGTCATCCAATTTTCATCAGGGTTAAAGCCTCTATACTTGTTCCAGATCATCTATGGAATGTCCCCATAATGAATACAGGGTTGACCGCAAAGCAAATGGGAAATGGGCAACTTCGTTTATATTGTCAAGGGTGTGATCTGCAAAGAGATTATACGTCGGGAAGACACCATTCAAACATTAGCACTTTTTTTATGTAAGAACGTTAATTCCCAAGCAAAAAAGGAAGAAACTGGTTCATCACGATCGGCAGATTAAAATTTGAGTGCTCTTTGTGTCACAGCATTGGTAAGACAAGTGATGCATAATGTCATTACATAATTACAATACTAAACTGTGCAATTAAGAAACAACATTCAAATGTTTCTCAACCTTACAAATGAAGATTAAGTGAACCCGATGTTGTTAGGTTTTATTCGGATCTCTCTGCTACGTTTCTTCTGCACAGACACACAGCATGACTCATCAATTGGAGGCGAATTTAATGCCCAGCTTGGTCCAGAAAAGGTAATTTGGACTTTACCACAAAGCAAGTACCAAGAACGGTAAACATCGGCAGAAGTCCTAGAAGCAAACATATTCTAATCCGCTGCCAACAAAAGTTTTAAAAACCGCCTTATAGGAGCAGGCTTGGACACCACCGGTATACTTCGAGTACCGGGCACAACCAATTTGCATTAGGGTTAAAGCCTAGCTTGTCCAGAATACAAGTATCTATCATTGTCTATGGATGTCCCATAACTGAATGAAGGGGTTGACCGCAAGCCCAACTGGAATGGTCAAACTTGTTAGTTGTCAGGGTGAATCTGCCAAAGTAGTAGATTTATAAGTCGGGAAGACCCCCCCCCAACATCACATTAGCACTTTTAATGCAAAAACCTTAACTTCCCAAGCAAGGAAGGAAGGAAGAACGTGTTCACCATGATCTGCAGATTAAAATTTGAGTGCTCTTTATGTCCCAGCATCGGTAAGACCGTGAGTGCATATAATATTCATACACTTAAAATATGCACCGTTACTTCCAAAGAGAGCGATCCTCCCGCATGCCTGCAAAACTACAGAAGCATCTGCATATCTGCTATTTCCACAAAGGTTTCAATCCTCACACATCGATCCCATTCTTCGGAGGAACTAAAATAGATTCCGTATGAATAGATCTACCCTGCTTCAAAGCATCATCGAAGAAATGAGAGTCTCCAAGAGAAGAGCATAAATATTCTTTGTAGACTACTTAGAGGCCTTTGATAGCTTGAACCACACAAGGCAATGACGCACATTCTGCTTAATTATGGTTGGCCTATACCCTCATGAGATAAGCCATTGTTATAATGTACAAAACCCCACAGGTTTTCTATAAATAGAACATGGATGGTCCCACCGAGGAATTCACTGCCACTGCCGAGAATTCTTCAAGGTGACATACTTTTCGTTTATGTGGTGAACTACACATAGCACCAGTCAGCAGATATACCATGAATGATAAGGTCTCACAATTGGTAAAAGATCTGGGCGTCAAAGTCAAACGAACATGACCGATCTAGACTATGCTGACTGCAGAACTCATATCATCTGTCCAAAGGATGAGGAGGAGGAAGAAAAAGAGGAGGAGGAAGAGGAGGAGGAGAGGGAGGAGGAGAATTTGGTAAAACTTCACACGAAATAGGAATGGACAAAGTGATCAGAGGGGATGGGAAAAAAATAAACATTTCAAGACAGACAGACAGCACCAATTTGCACTTTGCCACACAATTCGAGCTGCTGGGATGTCCAGTGAAACAAATCCTCACACGAGCGCCACGTACCTGCTTGTGTCTCGTATTGAACGCGATGATTGAGCGTTATGGTCTAGAACAACAGAGGGGGTAAGTCACGTTATACTGCTGCGATCATGGGTATTATTTTTATAGCAGCTTCTTGCCCTCGCTCCCACCTATTGAGATAAGACGATTGCGATGGTTTGTTATTGAATGTAGCAACTCCTAAAAGAATCAACAAAAAGGTAAGCATACAGCATGCAGCCTACATAGTGAGGGGACTGTAGTGCAGAGATCTTATGTGAGTGTTGCAAATATCTTGATAAAATTGTTTAATTTTGGTACACAAGTACTTTATACATTGATAATCCACCAAAAAAAAAAACTTGATTTGGAAAGCACTTGCCACACCCTTTCATGGCACCAGCTTGGATTGGATGGCAAGGTTGCACAGGGGTACAATTTTAAAATGTTCCGATTGTGTTGAAAAGAACGGCACCATGGTGTTGTCTGGTTCAAGGATTCCAAGAAGGTTAGTTGTACTACCTGTGACTTTCGTTAGCATTATGGGGTTTTAAAATTAAACAACTACAAAAATGTTTAAAACAAGTAATTTTGGTTTGTACGGGGTACAAATAAACGTTGCTCCCATTTTAGGAAATGTGGTTCAAATTGTTGGTTTGGGGGTTGGGGGGGGTGCCTCTAGAAGGAAATAGAGAATAGTTTTGACTAAGATTTACGTGTCTGTTATTATCCAAAAATGGCGAATTAAAAGTCAACAGCTATTGGCAGTATTGGATTCTATTGACCTGTGACCTATTTTGTGCTAACGTGAAAATAAGATAAAACTAAGGAAAACTTTCCTTAGGGAGGGCTCATTATTTACGCCAGGGGGGGAATGGAGGATTGAGGGGGGAACCCGAAAGTTTTTGTAAGAGAGAGGGGGGGGAACACGTGAAATTTTCATCAACGGAGAGGGGGGGAACAGGACTTTAAATGGGAAAATCCGCATGATCAAAGATCAACGGTGTAGCGAACGTGAAATTTTGACTGGAGCGAGGGGGGCATAAATAATGACCGCTCCCTTATTCAACCTTTAAGATAGGAACAATTTGCACCACATAATTAACTGAATCAAAGGCAAATTTTAACGTTTGACCCATGTACACAACCAAATCACTTTTCCACCATTTTTACAGTTTTTACCCAATATAACTCCGAATCTAAAAGTCTAAGATAGTGTAAACATACCTTTTTGGAATCCTTTGTAACCAGACAAACCCCATGTGTGCTTTTTAACAAATATTTGACCCCCGTATACCTCGAAACCCCAAGCGGGGCCATCATGAAGGGGGAATTTTGACATTAGCAAGTGCTTCCTCAATTTTATGGATTATCACTGCCTAAAGTACTTGTGGCAAAAAATCACAAATTTTATCCGGAAGCGCATACTCTTTCACTATACAGTCCCCCTGCTAACAGACCGCAAACGGCGCGTCTATATGGTCAACTGGGCATGGGTGTTCGGGTGCTGGAAATATAAGACGAAGACCTAAGAATCAATTTCTTTCTACGACTAAGTATTTTTTTGAGTCTTGAGGTAATGAATAGTGGAAGATTGATAGATGGAATGAAGATTATGGTGAGTGATGACATTGGATCTCATTTTATATCGTCACCCTATTTGATCTTAGTGAAGTTTATATGTCTTAGGTCTGTGTTTTCCAGACACCCACCCACGGATCTGGAAAACAAAGACGGAAGACCTAAGACATCGATTTTGTTCTACGAATAAGTATTTTAGGTCTTAGGGTTAGGTCTTTGTTTTCAGACAACACCCCACACGGATTTGGAAAACAAGACCGAAGACTTAAGACATCGATTTTGTTCTACGACTAAGGAATTTTTTAGTATTATGTCTTTAGTCTTTATTTTCCAGAAACCCAGACAGGAATTTGGAAAACAAGACCGAAGACATAGAAGAACACATCGATTTTTTGTTCTACGACTAGTATTTTAATTTTTTTAGTCTTATGTTAGGTCTTTGTTTTCCAGACACACACAAACGGATGTGGAAAAACAAAGACCGAAGACTTAAGACATCGATTTTGTTCTACACGACTAAGTAATTTTTTAGCTTATGTCTTAGGTCTTATTTTACAGACACCCAGACAGAATTGTGGAAAACAAAGACCGAAGACATAACACAACGATTTTTGTTCTCCGACTAAGTAATTTTTTAGTCTATGTATTATGTCTTATGTCTTGTTTTCCGCTACCCTATAGGGTGTCTGGAAACAAGTCCGAAGACCTAAGACACAGTTTCTTTACGACTATAAGTATTTTTTTTCGTTTGAGGTATGAAATTGTCGTACGATTGATAGATGGAAAGAATGATTAATTGGTTGAGTGATTGACATTGGTTTTTCAATATATCTGTCCTATGTTTGAGTCTTATGTATTAGGCTTGTTTTCCAGACACCACCACACACGGATCTGGAAAACAAGACCGAAAACATAAGACATCGATTTTTATTATACGACTAAGTAATTTGTGAGTCTTATATCTTAGGTCTTTATTTTCCAGACACCCCACACACGCTATGGAAAACAAGACCGAGAATATTAAGACATCGATTGTGTTCTACGATAAGTATATTTTTTAGTTTATGTCTTAGTTCTTTGTTTTCCGAAACCCATAGGGGGTATAAGTAGTTTTTAGTCTTAAGGCTTAGGTCTTTGTTTTCGAAACATAAGACCGAAGCGTTATAGAACTAAGTAATTTTTTAGTCTGTGTGTCTTAGGTCTTTGGGTCTTGGTCTTCGGTCATAATTGACAGACCAACCACAAGGTTAATGCTTAAAACAACTAGAATTTCGCGGTTTCTCCTCATTTCATTTCAAATTTATTTTACCACGGAGGACCAGGTCAACCATAAGGCGTTTTTAACTAGGGAGTGGTTGCACAAGTGACAAAAGGACATACAATGCATGTGATAACACACATTTGTAGAAGGCTTAGAATAAATGTGCCTAAATTATTCTGAAAATTACTGAATGTTGCGATTTTTGAAGGTTAGCATCAAGATTGTTCCAAATTTCTGCAACTCTGTAGAATAGATTACGCTTCTTGTACTCCGTTTTCTGGGTTGCGAATTGTAAATTTCCGCAACCCAAACGGAGTACAAGAAGCGTATTCTATCCTACAGAGGTGCAGACATTTCGCGCTCGGTATATTCAAAGAATATACAGTGTGGTCAAAAGAATAGAAACGGATTAATTATTTGTTATCAAAAAACTAATAGAGCTTGATAAAAAAGTTTTAATTACCTATTCGACAGGCATGTTCATCCTGCTTCATTAGAAAAAAAGAACACCGAAATTGATTCCTAAACATTGTTTATCCTGTTGGGCCGAAAGAACCCCTTTATCCAGCTGGTCCACGGATGCTGAATGCTTTGAATATGTGCGAGTAGCAGGAAAAATTTTTTGGTAATTGAAAATGTAAACCTAATGTTACCACCGGCAGTCCTTTTCCGTCTTCCTGAATTGCTTTCATGTTTGGTCGTTTCCTTCCTCCCTGATGGTTTCATAGTCAAAATGGAATTTCCTGACCTGCTATAATAACCTGTTTGCAGGGTGTACGGTTTGCTTGCGGGAACTGCAAGGCAAACTGTCTCTGAACCCAACGGGAGAATGTGTCCTGCAAGTACGGTTTCCAGCAATAACAGTAATGTTTTACCATCTTTATATGGAGGGGCCATGGATACTTAATACTTTCCCAAGATGCCGTTAGTTTTTTGAAAATACTTCAGTTTGTTATTTTATTCATTATTGAATTTGCGCAGACCATGCTAATCTGTTTTTGAAACTCGCGGTTTAAATCTCATTTACATTCAATGACCCAGTCATTTACCAGGTGCAGACATATTCTAACTATTCAGCATTCCGTGGACAGTAATGTGTTCTTCGGTAGAACAGCATAATACAAACATGGTGGCTCAGAAAGAACGTTACCTTCCAGAAACGGCCATTTTGCTTACTTACTCAATTCTATCCCTTGTTTTACTTTATATTTGAAAATATATACTCTTTTTTGAACATATGGGTAAAACATGAAAGAAAACGGTGAAGAAAACAATGGCTATTTCCCTAAAATGATGCAAACATATTTTGTCCAACGGCTACCAATCGCAGAGAAAACATTTACATTGTATTCTATGATTTGGGCACGCATAAGTCCTACATTTTAATTAATGTGTTCGCATGTAATGCCTAAAATGCCCTGAAACATCACTACTTAATTTGTTCTGGCAGAATTAAGTGACCTATATCCCCTCACCACCGTCTCCCATCGTATCCAGATATGAATTTGGTGTTAAACGCACTTCCAAATAATGGTATTACGGCTAAATAATGATATTCTTAAAATGCTGCAGTATAGTTATTTTAGATATTGGGGAAACTTAACTGTGAAATAACATAAGGTGTGATGTTGCAATAGAAAATAGTTAAATTGCCAGTAATTAATTTGGATCTCCAGGGATGGTAGATCTGGCCGTACAAGTGCTGATATTTAGATAGCGCAGAGTGTAAAGCTGTGTTTGTCTGCTGCATCTGTCGAAGCTTGTGAAGCCAAAAGAGTTTTCAGTTTGAATTTAAAAAAGCCCGGGATAAAAAAGTTCCAGTTTGTGGTCCTAAGGTGGACATTTGCGAACAGATGGACGTTGTTGGTGGAAAAGCTTTGTGGAAAACTGCTGAAGTATTCTGTCATCAAGGGACCTCGTACTATAGAATCTTGTGGCCTTCAGGTCTGCTCCGAAAGAACCCCTCCCATTTATATCGTGGAAGATTAATGGACCATTCAGGTTGGAGTTCTTTGCTGTGAGTATGTTGGTGGAACTGCAACGCTTCTTTTAAATTCTGGACATTAGTCACACTAGTCAGAGTGGACACCATTTGTGTGTATCCAAATGGACAGTGTTAGGCTATGACGATGCTGTTGCAATATATATTTAGATATAAAATGAGCTTAATTGTGAAGGAGATTGTCCCATGAATTTATATTGGATTTAAATCATAACTATGCCTGCTGTCTTTTTTGGAGGCTCGCCTTGAGGACATATCATCGTTGTGAACGCAAAGCTCTTTTAATTCTGACATAGTCGTCACGTTAGAGTGGATCTAAGTATTAGTATGTAATCGTAAGAACATTTTTGTAAGTACATTAATTATAATTGCCGTTGTAATCATGTTTTGACATTCCAAATTCCATCAATTTAATCAATTAGAAGTAAATTGTTGTTGTTTAGATCAAATCCATATTCATATTTGAGCACAAGACTCATTATTTTGTGTTTAGCGGGTATTTTTAATCTTGTCATCCCAATTTTCATCAGGGTTAAAGCTCTATAATTGTTCCAGATCATCTATGGAATGTCCCCATAATGAATGACGGGTTGACCGCAAAGCCAAATGGAATGGGCAACTTCGTTTATATTGTCAAGGGTGATCTGCAAAGATTTATACGGCGGAAGGACACCCTTCAAACATTAGCACTTTTTTTATGTAAAGAACCTTTAATTCCCAAGCAAAAAAGGAAGCACTTGTCATCACGATCGGCGATTAAAATTTGAGTGATCTTGTGTCAAAGCATTGGTAAGACCAGTGATTGCCCATATAGTCATACATACATGTACATATGCTAAATGGCAATCCAGAAAGAAGAAGAAACACTTCACTGTTTCCTACAAACCTTACAAATGAACCGATTAATGTCGAACCGATGTTGTTCGGTTTTATTCGTGATCTCTCTGTACGTTTCTTCTGCACCGCACACCAGCCCTGCTCATCAATTGGGAGGCGAATTAATGCCAGCTTGGTCCAGCAGAAAAGGTAATTTGGACATACCACAAAGCAAGTACCAAGAACGGTAAACATTCTGGCAGACTTACTAGAGCAACATATATAATCGCTGCCAACAAAGTTTTTAAAAACCGCCTTATAGTTAGAAGCTTTGGACACACGGGTATAGCTTCCGAGTACCGGGCACCATTTGAATTAGGGTTAAAGCCCCCGTCCTGCTTGTTCCAGATCATCCAGTCATTATTCATGTCATCTATGGATGTCCCCATAATGAATGACGGGTTGACCGCAAAGCCAAGGGAAATTGAGTCAACTTGGTATGCAAGGTGATCTGCAAAGTGTGTTGAAAGTGGAAGACACCATTTCAACATAGTAGCTTTTAATGCAAAAACCTTTAATTCCCAAGCAAGAAGGAAGAACGTGTTCACCATGATCTCAGATTAAAATTGAGTGCTCTTTATGTCCCAGCATCGGTTACGACCCAGGGAGTGCATATCATATTCATTACATTAAGATATGCCACCGTTCCTATCCCAAAGAGAAGCGATTCCAGCAGCCTGCAAACTACAGAAGACATCTGCATATCGTTATCCAACAAGGTCTTCAATCCTCCACCAATCGATCCCATTCTTCGGAGGAACTAAATAGATTCCGTATGAATAGATCTACCCTGCTTCAAAGCATCATCGAAGAAAATGAGCGAGTCTCCAAGAGAAGAGCATAAATATTCTTTGTAGACTACTTAGAGGCCTTTGATAGCGTGAAACCGCACAAGGCAAGACAACATTCTGCTAATTATGGTTGGGCCTATACCCTCGTGTGGAGATAAGCATTGTTATAATGTACAAAACCCCACAGGTTTTCTATAAATAGAACATGGCTGGTCCCACCGGGGATTCACTGCCACTGCCGAGAATTCTTTAAAGTTGGGTACATACTTTCGTTTATGGGTAACTACACATAGCACCAGTCAGCAGATATACCATGAATGATAAGGTCTCACAATTGGTAAAAGATCTGGGCGTCAAAGTCAAAAGCAATTTACCGATCTAGGACTATTGCGACTGCAGAACTCATATCATCTGTCCAAAGGATGAGGAGGAGGAAGAAAAAAGAGGGAGGAGGAGGAAAGAGGAGGAGGAGCATTGGTAAAAATTCACACGAAATAGGATATGGACAAAGTGTCAGAGGGGATGGAACAAAAAAATAAACCATTAAAAGACAGACGACAGCAGACAGTTGCCACACAAAATTCGAGCTGCTGGGATGTCCAGTTGAAACAAATCCTCATAGCGCCATCTACCTGTGTGGGTCTCGTATTGAACGCGATCATGGAGTTATGTCTACACCAACAGAGGGGGGTAAGTCACGTGATACTGCTGAGATCCATGGTACTCTAGCAGCTTCTTGCCCCGGCATTCCTACTACCTATATCTGAGATTAAAGACGATGTGTATGATTTGTTTTTGTTATGAATGATAGCAACTTCTAACTAAAGAATCAAACAAGGTAAGCTACAGCAATGCAGCCTACATAGTGGGGGACTGTACAGTAGTGCATAGATCTTATGTGAAGTGTGCCCCCTCCAAATCTGGAATAAAATTGTGAATTTTGGTACACAAAGACTTTATACAGTGTAATCAAAAAATTGATGGAGCAATTGTACACAATCCAGGCCCCAGCTGGATTCAAGGTTACCACCGGGGTAAAATTTTTAAAAATGTTCCGATTGTGTTGCATGAAAAGAATGACCATGATTGTCGTCTGGTTACAAGGATTCCAAAAAGGTACATATTTGTACTACTGTGACTTATAGTTTAGGAATTATGGGGTAAAAACTGCAAAAAATAAAAAAAAGTTAATTTGGTTTGTACGGGTCACAAAATTAAACGTTTGCTCAATTTTAAGTTAAAAGGTCGTTCAAATTGTGGTTGTATCGCTCATAGATGAAATATAGGAATAGTTTTTTTGATACTACGTGTCTGGTATTATCCAAAATGAGCGAATAAAGTCAACAGTATTGGCAAGCTATTGGATTTTCTATTGAACTGGCTGTGACTATTTTGTGGAACATGAAAACTAGCATAACAGATAAGGATAACTTTCCCTGATTTCAAACGCCTTAAGTTAGGGAAACCATTTGCACCACATATTAAATGAATCAAAGCAACTTTTAAAACTTTTGACCCCATTGTACACACCCAAAAATTGACTTTTTAAACATTTTACAGTTTTTACCCCATAACTCCGGAACTATAAGCATTAGATAGTGTAAACTATACTTTTTGGAATCCTTGTAACCAGACCAACACCATGGGTGTTGCTTTTACACATTCGGAACATTTAAAATTTTTTTGACCACTCGCTATAACCTTGAAAACCAAGGATGGGGGCCATTAAGGGGGGTTGTGTTCGCAAGTAGTGACTTCCATCAATTTTATGGATTTATATCAATGCCTAAAGTAACTTGTTGTGTGCAAAAATTCCAATTTTATCGGAAGCGCACACTGTTTCACTACAGTCCCCTGCGAACAGACCGCCAACGGGCGTCTATATCGTCAATTTGGCATGGGTGTAGGCTGGTGACCAAAGACCTAAGACATCAATTTCTTTGTCTACGACAAGTATTTTTTATGTCTATGGTATGAACTAGTGGAAATTGATGGAATGAATGATTAATTGGTTGCGTGATTGACATTGATCCATTTATATTGTCATATTGAGTCTGATGTTTAGGTCTTGTTTTCCAGACACCAAACACGATTGCGAAAAACAAAGACCGAGACATAGACTGATTTTCTTCTCGATACGTAATTGTTGGAGTCCTTAATATCTTAGTCTTTATTTTCCAGACACCACACACGGATCTGGGAAAACAAAAAGCGAAGGACATAAGCATCGATTGGTTCTACGACTGAGTATTTTTTTATAGTCTTATGTTTAGCGAATATTTGCTTTCCAGACACCCTATAGGGGTATAAGTATTTTTTTGTTAGTCTTATTGTTTATGGTCTTTCTTTGTTTTCCAGACACCCTTAGGGTGTTTGGAAAACATAAGACCGAAGACCAAGAACAATTTCGTTTCTACGAATAAGTTTTGTTTAGTCTTAGGCCTATGGTCTTAGGCTCTTGGTCTTAGGTCTTCGGTCTATAGTCGTGGGTTCTTTTTTTTTTTTTTGTGACATACTGTCGAATCAGCATCAAATGCCATTTGAAGAAAACGGGTTTGAAAGTTGCAGTTAATATGATGGTGTATGTAATTAAATGAAAAAAGGAATGGCTATTTTAAAGCGACACTGGCACATTTGAAAAAATAGTCGCCCTCAAGGAAGTTCAAATTCGATATTTTTGCATGGCTGTAAGGCTTTTATATACAAAAAGCCCTCAACCGAAATGATTAAGACCCAAACAGCTTCTTAGGGTCAACAGAACGATTTTATAATTTAACGTCGCCGGCGACGTAATTCAGCAGACGACGAAATGGAGTTTAACACAAGAGACAACACCGCTGTATGCATTGTTTCCAGCTATGCACATGTTTTATAGGTCTATAACCGTTTGGTTTTAATATCATGCGTACGAGTCAAAAATATTCAGTAAGATACACATTGTTGATTAAAGTTATGGAAAACTTAAAGTTGGCCTACAAATTACCGGGATGTTTTGATTCCTCATATATCAATCCCTATCCTGTTTTGGGGTATGTATTTTATGTGTAACAATATATCTCTGTTCTTCCAAATGGCCTAGACTATCATTGAGAGCAAATGAAGAAAAATTTTATTTTGTGAAAAATGTGCCAGTGCCGTTTAAGTGGTGTATGGCAAAGACAATGAATGGTCGAACTGTCGAGGAGTATTAATATACCAAGAAGAAACAACTGTTTTCTTATCAAAATGGCCAATGAAATGTGATTGGGACAGTTTGTCAAACCCCCAATGTTTGATTCGCTGTGTTCGAAGGAGTCGAATACGTATCGGACTGCATGCATGAAACCCGTTTATATCTAATGTTGGTATGATGAGATTACTATAGCTAAGGGTTTTTACTATTTTTAAAATGATGATGCCGATGATGATAAAAGAATCACGATGGCGGGGATTTGATGATGGTGGCCAATAACGACGAAATAAGGAAACATCGATAATGATGCTACTGATCGAAATGATTGATATATGATGATGATGATGATGACGTGATGATGTTGATGAGGACGATGATGATGACATGATAATGACGAGATGACGATGATTGATGACGATGATGACGAATGTGATGATGACGATGACGACGATGATGTGATGATGATGAATGATGAAGACCGCACGACGAGACGATGTTCTATGCATGTGTTTATGCTACACAACAAGTGCAAATTTGTATACAACGACTCCATAAGCGGTTTGAAATGGGAACATTCACTGTTGCCTTATCGTTCGTTGTAAAAATAGCGCAGACTAACCACAATGACCCCACGAATTCAAACATGGTGTGCAGGTATATAAAAATTAATAAATAGTATGCATGTTGCAACACAATAATTATTGGCTAGCCAACTATTCAAATAATGAGCTCAGAAAAGAAAATATTTAAAATGTAACGGGAATGCTTTCATAACTCAAAAGGTTTGGAGGAATAATTTAAAAAGTGGTCTATACAAACTTTATAACAACCATAGTTTTATAGTTTTCTTAAATTTCAAATACATATATTGTTCCCTCTTTTAAAGTACGGGTAACGCTTAAAATATATACCAAACTTGGAACGAATTATCAGTTTAAATGCGGTAATCACTCAATAGTAAAATCTAAACATAGTTAAACTATTAGAGGGCCTAACGCTTATGCAAACATTCCCAAAAGAAAAATATCAATTTGTTCCTGAAAGGCAAGTTTTTTTAAGATGTATTGGTAATTATTTAGTTTGCAGAGACAGAATATCCAGTTAACATCAAAGAAATCAAACGTTCAATATGTTTACCAAGTCTAATTGTGTAACACAGGTTTACTAAGGGGTGTGAGGTGGTAAAAACACCTCGAGAATTCAATCATAAAGCAAGGGGATTCGATGTTGTTTCCTCCGTTTTCTATTGCTTTCAACATAAACATAGTATGGCGTCACAATGACGTCAAAGTTCACAGTTGGCAAAATTGGTCATTTCCAAAGACACATCCGAGTATAAAATGAAAAAAAAAAAATTAGTTTTGACATAAAAAAGGATGAAGTAAATTGGATTTTATGCGGCATTTGGCCTCAAATGATGTGGAACGACTGTTTAATCAACTTATAATTGTAGAGCCATTACAGTGCGGTCAATTATTAAAAAAAATGAAGTAATAACTAAAGGGTAATAATGCCGGTATCATTTATAGAGGAATAAGTGGACCGAGGTCGGAAGGAAAAAAAGAAAAATGGCCGCACCCATAATTTTAATATTTGTCACGGCCCCCAGAGATACATTTGAGCCCATAGAGGATACTACAAAACCTTTAATTCTATTCTATTAACTAAAAACAACTTGATTTTAGTTTGTTTGTTGATATTGGTTCTAATCCTAGGCCAACCAAGGGTTTTTGTACTAACGTCACGACAGGGGGGGACCACCCTAATTTTTTCGCAAATTAAGCGACAAACATCATCTTGTTGGGTATCAGTATGTAGCTACATATGTCCTTATTCAAATTCAAGTACAAACATATCAAGTTTTTGTAACCAATATGACGTCATAGTGACGGCATAATGGAGAGCTTATTTTTACGCAAATTTGTAAGAGCAAATCGCCAAAATCGGAGGGTTTTTTTGTTTTTTTTATTCGGAACATTGTTTGCCATTCTGCAAGCCAAATTGTATTTATTGGCAATGATGTGGGCTGCCAAAGTAAGCATACACTATGTTTATTACTCTAAATTATAAGAAAAAAATACCAAGTATTTGCTTAAGAGTAGTAGCATCATCTTACTTACATAAAGTACCATTTGTGGCATTTTACACAATAAGTAGGAGCGTGGCCGTGGCAACCACCCCCCCCCTACCTCCAACTTTTGACGGGAAGACGCCCTGACTCCCGAAGGTGGTACCTCAATTTCTTTTTCGCAAAATTTGGACGCAAAGGATGAACTTACAATTACAATAAAAGCCTTAGATCGGATTTCGTTTGCGTTTTTGTGCAACAGGGGCTCATCCGTTAGGGGGGCTCGGTGGCGAGGTTTTTTGAGGAATATATAATTTAATTTCACTTGTATTTTTGGGTACAATTAAAAAGTACATAAAATGCAACCAGAATCAACTGTTAACTCAAATTTGACCGAAAATTTCAGGATTTCGACCACTATGTGTGACCACGACGATATGGTCCAGGACACCAACAAGGTTACTGCTAAAACTAACTAGAATTTGCGGGTTCTCGGCTTTCGCGCTATTAATACAAGAATATACAGTGTGAGTCAAAAAGAATAGGACCGTGATAATTATTTTTTATCAAAGAACTAATTGATCTTGATAAAAAAAAAAAGTTTTACATATTCGAAAACAGGGGATGTTCTTCCGATCATTAGCAAAAAAGAACCACCGAAATTCATCAGTCCTTAAAAACATGTTATGCCTGTTTTGCCGAAAAAACCCATTTATCCAGCTTCACGGAAATGCTGAATGCTTTGAATATGTGCGAGTACCAGGGAAATATGGGTAATTGAAAATGTTAAACTCTAATGGTACCAGGCAGTCCTTCGTTGTCCTGATGTTTCATGTTGTCGTTGTCCTGATGGTTCCATAGTGATGGAATTTCTTGACCATTGCTATAATAACCCGTTTGCAAGGTGCACGGTTTGCTTGCGGAACTGCAAGGCAAACTGTCTATGACTCAAACGGGGAGGAAGGGTCTGAAAGTAAATTTAACAATACAAAGTTTGTTGTACAATTCTTTATATGGAGGGCTCCTGATACTAATACCCTTTCACCAAAGATGCCTGTTAGTTTTGAAAAATATTTCAGATTGTTAGTTATTCATATTGATTTTGTTGCAGAACATGCTAATCTGTTTTTGAAACTTCGCGCGTTTTACATGCATTACATTTACAATGACCCAGTCATTTCACAGGTACTCACACATTATTATAAGTACTAAGCATCCGTGGACAGCTGGATAACATGGGTTCTTTCGGTAGAACAAGCATAATAAGGTTAGGAATGATGAATTTCGATGTGGTTTTATTCTAATGAGCGGAAGAACATGCTTGTTGCGAATATGGGTAAAACTTTGTTATTCAGGCTCAATTGTTTTTTTAATAAAAAAATAATCAATCACAGTACTGTCCTTTTTGACTCACACTTGTATAAGTGGGACCGCCCAGCACATCTTACAACTTGCACCATCACATGACCTTTGACCTTGGCACGTGACTTTGACCTCAGCAACAAATGCGGGCTCCCATGTTGCACCCACGGGTTTGCACCGGCGCTGTACCTCAAATCTTTCAATCTTTCAACTTGACCTCACATGACCGTTGACCTTGGCAGTTGACTGTTGACCTTGGCAGTGTCCGTTGACTTCATCAACAAATGGGTCCCATGTTGCACCACCTACGACTCAAGTTTGAAACTTCACCTTTTCAATGTATGTCAATTTACTTTTAAAACCTACTTTTTCAACTTGACCTCACATGACTTCGTCTTTCTTGCGTATGGAGGCAGCACTAAATATATTGTAGACGTGGATTACTCACTGTGAGAATGGTTTGAGAAAAGTCTATGTCACCGGTGGGCGGAAGGTAGGGCACTCAATGATAATGTGATCCGCAGTCTATGACGGAGAACCACATTGGCAGGCTGACGCAGCCCCCATCGGTGCATTTGCTGTTGAAACGATCGACTCCTGTGCTATTCCGTTTAAGTGACCCATTCCTTGCGTGGAAGATTGCTACCTGGTGGGAGTTCTCTCTATGGTGTGATAGTGATTTGGGTCCATGTCTGTCAGATGTTGAATGGGGACTGGAGAGTTTAGCAGCAACGTCCACAGAAAGGTTGACGAGAGCACAATCTCTGTCTGCCGAGTTGTGTGATTCTTTGACAGTGTTCTGCAGCAGGTGCTTGTGTCCCAGCATACTTATTCCTGTTTGTGCGTGTGGTGTTTCCCTCCTAAGCACTGCAGGTGCAATGCCCTGAAAGCACTGTAGAATTTCAGATGGAGTGGGACGGAGGCAAACAGTAATGGTTCTCAGGTTCGTTGAGCACGTTCCAGCTTCTCTGTGTGAGAAGCGGTTGCAACATGATGGGGGCGGCATATTCAGGAGTATTCACACCGCTGAGACAGAAGCCAGGGCGGTGATGCATAGAGTCGTTGGGCTGACACCCCATGAGGATCCAGCAAGTCGGCAAAGGAGGGCATGCCTCGACGATACCTTCAGTGGCGCAAACGGACGCGAGGTGCTGCTGGTACTTGAAAGTAAGCTGCCGGCCAAGCTTTCTCTCCCAGATCGGTTGGTGTAGGATTGTCTGGCAGAGGTGCTCCTTGAGTGATTTGAAGCTGCCACGGCGAGGAGCCTCTTTGGTGTTGAGATGGAAGGCAGTAGCGGTGGTCTTGGCTTTGCTCATGCAGCTTCAGTATCCAGGTCTTGAGATATGCTTCAAGTATGGCCAGTTATCTGCAGTAAGGGTACTTCTACTTAGGTCCAGCTGCGTCCGAGGGAGAGGACGGCAAGATCGTCGGCGTAGCCAATATTGTCTAGAGGTGTTTGAGGTAAATCGCTGATATACAAGTTGAAACCTTTGACCTTAATTGGCAGCCTGACCTTTGACATAAATTCAAAGATATGAGGAGAATCCCAGGAGCATGAACAAGTTGGTTACAGTGAACTTCTTTCAATGAGGTCAATTTAAAAAAATAAGTCAATTAACAAAAAAAAATAACATTTTAGTGACACACACATACCACATTCCACACACGGCACAACGGGATATCGTAAGTGGTCCTCAGCTATAGCGGCGGCCCATATAAACGGTGTGGTGAACGTTCTACCAGAACCCCAATCCAAAGTTGACGAACCTTGGTATGTATGAGTAGATAGTGGTGGATGCAAGTATCAATTACCCATGCCTGGTCTCATCAGTATTTATTCGTGCATATTAATTAGCTCAGTGCATATTGCTCTGATTGGCTCATTATTAAAAAGGTGAATTGTGTATATACTTCAGTATGTCACTTTAATTACAGTGATCATGTAATACGCGTCACCACACTAGATCTATTCATAACGTATATTGCTATTTACCTGATGTATCTACTTATTGTATTTAGCGTGGTGTGAATAAAATTTGATTGATTGAAAAACAATTCATACCAGATTCAATGTGCAAAAATTGACGACGTATTATTTGACTGCTACTGGCGCAAAGCATATAACCATGCCACGTGTCATATCCAATATTTGCGATGATATTAATGAGCTTCAGTGCTTATTGCCCAATTCAGCTCCACCAGGGGGTCTTGTACTAAAAGTTTATAACCTTGCAGTATTTTTGTTTAAATGGAATTAAAAAAATGCATTAGGCAGACTTCTCCAAAATCTGTGAGTGTAGTGCATTTGTCCCTAAAAGACATCAAAAGTGTTTTAACCACCTTGATAAATCTCGGAATGCTATAACTAGGACTCTTCATTGTATTCGATAAAGTCATGAGCCGATAATACGTGTATACATATAAGGTCACGCCAGTCTACAATCTGCCATAACAATTGAAGTTAATGATATGAAGTATCCACTCGTAACGAACACCCACCTAAGCCGGGTTGTTTTGTAGCTGTACTTAGGGAGCGTCATTTTGCGGTGGGGGGTCATTATTTGACATATTAAAATAATGGTCACATCATCTTTATTCTCATTTAGACTCCATAGACTCAAAAGTTTGCATCAAAATGTAATCTGGATTTTGAGATTATTTCACTCGCAAAGGAAAAGGAGGTTTTAAGCTTTAGCAACAGCTAGGCCAATACATCTAAAATCTGGAGCAAAAACTAGAAAGTCTTGTACTCACATTGTTTAGGTATAATTATAAACATCGTGGAATCAGGGGAATGGGGAAGTAAACAAACCAACAAAATAATGATGGGCTTACAGCCCGGCCGGGCTTCACAAAGCATTGCCTATAATTTGAACATTTTTTATTTACCGATGTGTGAAAAAAAGGAGGGATCCAAAAGATACCAACCTGAGATACAGGTCACAAAATTTATATAGGCTGTTATTACACGGGCGTCATAAAACCGACCCTGGTAACCACAACATTTGGGACCCCTGCAGAAGAAAGTTACAGTCCCTTAGTTAGGGAAAGCACCGACTCATGCAATAGCCATTTCCACTATGACCCGATGGCGTTGTTGGTTCTGATTTCTTGTGATAGGCATAGGCTAATGGGTCTTTATTAATTCTATGCAAATATCCGGGTGTTTTCTCCAAACACTAAAAACAAACGGTTTAACGGATGCCTATAAGTCAATATACCGAAACCAAGAATTCATTCCGTACAACGACATTTTCAAAGTATTCGCAGCTGCCAGCTGACACAACGGAGGTAAGGCGCTAATTGTAATTTAATTATTCCTAATTGTTTTTATGTTTTGTGTATTGTCGCGCACACCCGTTTACCGTTGTAACTTAGAAGCCTTTTTGTCCCGTGTGCAGAACCAAAATTCACTTTTGAAGAAGTTACATGAGGAGTAAGCAGGGTTCAGGAGGAGCAGATCCTGCACAGACCACATTTTTATATTACGCACTATAATTGAACAATGTCTTGAATGGAGAACAACTAACTACTTAAAGACTTCGAAAAAGCATTTGACAACATTCACAGAGACACGGCAAATTCTTAGGAACTATGGGATACCAGATAAATATTTGAACATAATTAAAGATATGTAAGAAGGGTACACCTGCACAGTAAAGTGGTTCATTATAATATCAGGAGTTAGACAGGGGTGCATACTCTCACCATATTTGTTCTTTACTGCAACTGACAATCATGAGAAGAGTTACACAAAGAAGTAGAGGGTTACAATGGACCCTAACAAGTTACCTCGAAGATCGGATTTTGCAGATGATATCTGCGTAAAGTCTCCAACCACAAGATAACACATGCAAGAAAATACTGACTAAGTTGCTGCAGAGGCGAGCCAGATGGGCTTACAAACCAGGGATATTAAAGACACCTATCAGTGATTTGCTAAATCGCAAATCGAAAAAATCATCAAAAATAAGATTTTTGCTGTATGCAACAAGTACAGGTATCCTAAACATTACACTGCAAATGATAAGCCCAAGAGCAACCTATAAGGACCGAATCAGATGATTTAGTCATTACTGTCAGAACGGACACTTACTACAACACGTAATTGAATGGAGCATCGTATCTTGGAACACTGCCGTTTTCTCTTTTCTGTCAATTCTACAGCTGCAAAGGTAACCTATGAGCATTCTACAGACTTATCCTTCACTTTGAACGCTATTCACGCAACTTTTGCACAATCACTGATAGTGTCTTTAATGAATCAAAGGGATCGAAGAAGTTGACAACTTTTGTTACCTGGGAAGTACCCTTAATAAGGATGGGGATTTTTAACAGAAATTAACATGATCTGGAAAGCAGCAGCTTTTAACAATTTGAATAACATATGTAAATCAAGGACCATATCGCAGAATACCAAATTAAAACTGTACACAAGTAATGTGCGGACAGTATTATTATATAATGCAGAGAACTGGAAAACAAACAAAACCATTGAATCAAAGTGAGAGATAGGATTTGGGGGAAGATGTATGCAAGATTCTCAAAATCAGGTGGCACAAAACCATGTGACCAAAGGATATAAGCTAAAACCGTGGTCACGAGATTAATAATGAAATAACAAAAGACGGCGGAGATGGATGGGTCATGTCTACGCATGGACAGTTCCAGACACACCAAGACAGCGATACGATGGACCAAAGGCAGAGAAGGAGAGGAATATCAAAAGGCACATGGGCGAACTATAGACCAAGAAATGAAAATGATCAACCAGACCTGGATTGGACTATGAGAATCTGCTCAGGACAGAGGGAACTGGCATTCTAGTTAGGTTCAAAACGTCAGTTCCTGACCTATCTATGGGAAAGTATGGTGTGATGATGGTTGGTTCTGAAAAAGAAAATAACCACAATATCCCTCACAAAAATCCCGGTATTTTTCGCTGAGGCCAAAAATAGAAAGGTCCGACAGGCACCTATATCATTTACACAGACACTTTTTTCGGGTAAGTCGGGGCAAGGATTCCGACCATTTTGAACAAGATTTCAGCGTCCAAAACTACATTTTTAGATGGGCGCGGTGGCCATCTTGATTTTTCGGTGAAAATGACACAGTCAAAATTAATGTCGAATATATTGGCTGTAAATGCACTATGCACTACAAAGTGTGAGAGGATTAAGAAAGAAGAAGCTTATATATAGACTAAAACAGATCATCCAAAGCATTCTGTGTAATTTCACAGCAAACGACTCCTGATGGTAATATATTTTATCTGGATTTTAGTGGATTAAAAAAATAACTAGTTAAAGGCTGACTCAGATATTCCGATCAGGGCGCCAATTTATAACAAATCGTGTTTTTGCATGTAAATTAAAGGTTTGTCCAAAGTACGTACTAATCACTGTGTGAAAATAGCGAAAAGGTGCAGAAGAAAGTTACAGTCCTTAGGTGGAAAGCACCGACTCATGCATCCTATAGCCATTTCCACTATGACCCGATGGCGTTGTTGGTTCTGATTTTCTTGTGACAGGGCATAGGCTAATGGGTCTTTATTAATTCTATGCAAATCTCGGGTGTTTTCTCCACACACAAAAAAACAAACGGTTAAACGGAGGCATATAAGTCAATATACCAAACCAAGGATCTTCCGTACAACGATATTTTCAAAGTATTCGCCAGCTGACACAACGGAGTAGGCGCTAAGTAAATTTAAGTTTTCTAATGTTTTTTATGTTTTGTGTATTTTCGCCCGCACCACCAGTTAACGGTGTAACTTAGAAGCTTTTTTGTCCGGGTGCAGAACCTGGGGTTTGTTTAAGGGACATGAGGAGATTTTCTGAGGGTACAATTTGAGTGGTGCAGACGGGGGGGGGGGAGGGGGCAGGGGGACCCTCTCCCTTTTTCTTCCCCCAGTTCCGCCCGGCCCCCCCCCCGCCAGAAGAAAAAAGGACAGTTTTTGACAAAAATCAGCGAATTTAGGCTTAAAAATAGCCAAATTTTTGCAAAATCAGCAAACTTTTGATCCAAAATGTGGATAAACAAATCTTACGATTTTGATGTTTTGCCTCCACAAAATTCCACTTTTGAAGCAGTTACATGAGGAGTAAGCAGGGTTCAGGAGGAGCAGATCCTGCACAGACCACATTTTTATATTATGCACTAAATTGAACAATGTATTGAATGGAGAACAACTAACTACTTAAAGACTTCGAAAAAGCATTTGACAACTTCACAGAGAAACGGCAAATTCTTAGGAACTATGGGATACAGATAAATATTGAACATTACTTCAAGTTCAGTAAGAAGGGTAACCGGCCACAGTAAAGTGGTTCATTATAAATCAGGAGTTAGACCAGGGGTGCATACTCTCACCATATTAGTATTTATTGCAACTGACAAATCATGAGAAGAGTTACACAAAGAAGTAGAGGGTTACAATGGACCCTAACAAGTTACCTCGAAGATCGGATTTTTGCAGATGAGATCTGCTTGACGTCTCACCACAATATAAACATGCAAGAAAATACTGACAGTTGCTGCAGAGCGAGCCAGATGGGATTAACAAAACGTGAATCTTAACGAATCAAAGGGATCGAAGAAGTTGACAACTTTTGTTACCAACCATGGGAAGTACCCTTAATAGGATGGGGTCATTTTTAACAGAAATTAACATTGGATCTGGAAACAGCTACTTTTTTACAAGTTGAATAACTGTAATATCAATGAACCATAATTTCGCAGAATACCAAATTCTAAAAAACAATCTTGTATCAAAAGCAATATACGGACAGTATTTATTATTAATGCAGAAACTGGTAAAACAAACAAACTGCCATTGATCTAGTGAGATGCTAGGATTTTGGCGGAAGATGTCGTCAAGATTACTCAAAGTCAAATGGGCCACATAACCATTTTTGACCGGACAGATATATAAGGTATATAACATTGGTTCAACGTATATTAATCATGAATACATAAACGGACGGTATGCTGTGGAGGGAGATTGGATGGTTTATGTTCTAAGCGTCATGGACAGTTCCATTTTCCAGACCCACACCAAGCATAGAGCGATACGATGGACACCACAAGGGCAGAGAAGGAGAGGAATATCAAAAGGCCAACTGGACGAACATAGACCAAGAACATGATTTTTGATTCCAGACCTGGATTGGACCCTAGAGAATCGTTGTCCTATTATATGACAGAGGGAACTGGTGATTCTAGTTTAGGTCCAAAACCTCACTTCCGTGACCATTCTCATGCTAGTAAAGGTCTCCGATAGATTGATTTGGCTTACCCCAGAAAAAAAATAACCACCATGTCCCTCGCAAAACTCCCGGCATTTTTTCGACTAGAGGCCAATTTACAAAATGGTCCGCCAGAACAACCGATATGCATTTCATAACAGGCAGTTTTTTCCTGGGATAATGCGGGCGCAATAAGGATTTCCGACCAATTTGTAACGATTTTACGATGTTTCTGTCCAAAACAACATTTTTCAAGATAGACGCCGGCGGCCATCTTGGATTTTTCGGTGAAAATAGAAACAAGTCAAATTAAATGTCAGAATCTATTCGGCTGTAAAGCACTATGCTTCCGCAAAGTGTTGAAGAGTAATAAAGAAAGAAGAATCTTATAGAATCCATCAGCCAATTCTGTGGTAATCTTCACAGCAAATTCGGATATCGTTTAAACCGACTCAAGACATTTCCTGAGGAGGGCGCCCCTCATTTTTCAAACAAATCGTGTTTTTTTTGCATATAACATAATGCTTGTCCGTATATTTACACGTGGGTGGGAAATAGCTAAAAAGCTCAAATCGATGTTTTTTTTTTAATTTTTAACTTTGTTATAAATATCCGGATCTCCGGAATTTTTTTGTTTATACACAGTATCCTATGGCACGTAATACTGTACTAATGTTTACTGCATGAAAACGAGAAATCTTGATTCATCTCAAACTTTGGAAATGAAGCATTTTTTGACTAATCCTTTAGGTCGAGTTGACTATTTTTATTATTACACAAAAAAATTATATTTTGAAATTCTGAATCAGTGGATTGAAAAATAATAGTTTAAAGGCTGACTTAGATATTTCAATTTTTTTCCAGATGAGGGCGCCCTCAATTTTGCATAACAAAGCCGTGTTTTTTGGCATGTAAATAATGATTGTCCGCGTACTAATCACTGCGTGAACTAGCTAAGCTCATTCTATGGTCCCCTTACACATAAGAATCACAACTACAAAACCTGTCATGGTCTGTAACAAAATTCACGATCCGGAAATTGTTATCTACACCACATCCCTATGGTACTGCTATAAGTGTACTACAACGCGTATGTTTACTACATCCAAATCTCCAGCCTCAAACTTTGGAATTGAGCGATTTAGGTGACGTATCTTAGTTCTATTGACTATTTTTTAATTAAATAAAATAAATCATATTTCACAATCTCTGAGTGTCGACTTTTAATTAAGCGAGAATGGGCCCTGGTCGATACATTTTTGGATGGGGTGGGGGACACTTTTTTGGAATGGGGGAGGGGGGGGGGAGCCAAGAGTCCTATAGAAATTAATGGTTGGAAATAATAGTGAGAAGTGGAAGAGCTACATGATTCATTGAATACCTATAACTGCAATGGTGACAGATCGGCCTCATATCTCGCATTGCTGAAACTAGACTTCAACCTGGCTACAACATTTCTCAGATAAAATACGTGTAATATAACCTAACTTTGTTGTTCAATAAAACTGTTTATGGACATGCGATTCTAACATCTTTTCCTTGAAGACATATTCGTCGCAAGCTATCCGCAGATCGCATAGGACGTCGAAGAACTCAATTCAATCGCTGATCCAATGTTATTATTTCTTTCTTCTTCATTATTTTCTCTGTTTCTTCAGAACCATGGATAAATCACAAAGTACTTGTTTGGCCGCTGTGAATTTCCTGCCACTGAGCCCTTGCAAGAAATGTTGCATTTGCCAAAATATGTAGGGATAGGTGCCGTGTATCAAGACCGGGGATCGACCTCGACCACAAGTGTGAAGTGTGGAATCCTAAAGCCTGTCTAACTCCAGGTTGTAAAGAAACAGCGAATCAAGATTGAAAGCGTTAATGCCAATAATCATCAATCTCGCCTTGCAAAGCAGCTATTTGAGCGAGTTGATGTTGTCTTCCAAAAAGTATTTTAACCATCACTTTCCCCGACTCCTGGGGCTACTATCTAACCCATTTTCGATTCAGCAAGCTTCCATTGGGCTACCTCTTCCAGGAAAAATTGCACCAACAACCACACCCCTATATAGGGCAAAATTTTTGTTCACAAAAATAGCTGGAATTCACAGCGCTAACCTTCCGTAAATTACCAGCAGAATTTTTAGACCTACTTCCTCCGTAAATTCTAGATGACTTATACTGGTAGGGGTAAATAGAGGAGCTTTGTAAAAATATGATTTTTTGCTGAATTTACCTCTGAACAATCGTAAAAACACTCGGAATTCCCGTCACCCCCCGCTATACCTAAAATGGTCTGGAATCCCACCTCTTTTAGACATTAAATTCTGGAAATTCCAGCTTTCCACAAAGTGCAAAAATCTGGACATGCCGGCGCCCTCTATCGGGGGGCGGCATTTTTTTTTTCTGGAATCGCCCTCGTTGTAACCGCGTAGTGATGCTGAAACCATATGCCTAAAAAGAGCGTACATAGCAATCTGCTCGATCACTGCCCTTGTAATTTCCTTAGAACATAATGTCTTTCGCTTCTAGGCTGTTTTTTCAATGAAATTGTAACCCGATATCGTCGGTCTTGGCTCGCACCAATTATTAGCCGCTGGCTGTCATATCCCAACAGGCCAATCTTTAACGCTAAATACCCCTTTTATCTGTGTGAGTCACAATAAAATTGCCTAGCACGGGATAAGCAAGCGATTCTCCTGCTGAGCCAAAACATTGAAAACAAAAATCATCATGGATATGCTAACATAAACCGCAAGACCTCGGCCGGCTTGAAAATCTGTGTATTAAAGACAAGGCATACTTTTTATCTGATTCATGTTATTCTTATACGTGCTTATCACAATTCCCGAACTTGATATAAAAAAAAAAAAGCCTTTCCCCTGTGAAATATCCCATGATTTATAAAGCTAAATATTGTGCACCACAAGACCTGTACAGTTTTGGCACCCCAAACACAACATTATCTGCTCTTTGTTTATTCTGTAACTCTTGTAACCCAACTCAGACTTTTTAGTGTAAGAGTTTGAGACAGCCAATCGCTGTATGTCTCTTCCCGCGGGAGACGGCATCATTTATTTTCACTATTTAGTGTTATATGTTCCTCATTAAAAGTAGTTATATGGAATTGTACATACTTTATCTTATGTTATTAACAGTTCTTATAAAATTCATTTCTTCATACTTTTAAATAATTCTCTTGCATTATCGCTGCTTATCCCTTTAGGCAAGTAGACAAAGGTCATTGGAAACACTATTTCAAATAGCAATCCTTGATTTGTTCCTAGTTGGTACAAGAGAAAAACTGGTTAGCTCTTTTTTCAATACCTTCGAATCATATGAGAGTTAGTCTAGGACAGTAGTGGAATCTAATATAGTTAACGTGCCTTATTTTACTGGTAAGTACAACACCGATTGTTTTCGATAGAGCTCTAACGGGGTCTGTCAATTAATTTCGTTCAATAGTAGTTATTGGCAAACTATTCCGTAAAGCAAAACAGAAGTGGCTTTTGGTACATAAATCACTTAAACATGTTTAACCGTTATGTAATTAATCTGGTTACCTGCATACACGTTTATTCGCTTCTGTTCATTGTCAGTGTGCAATTGCTGTGACGCATGTCGTTTGCAGTGTTTACTTGTCAACGTCGATCATTGGAGATGATCACAAACGAAGCTGCCAAGAGTGAGGGGACACCATAAAAAACTGCTCGAATACTTGCTAAACAGCACTTCTATGTGTCCATAAGGAAAAGCACCCTTGCATAGATGGTATGCCTACTATATCGGAAATTACTATCGCACAAGATCTTTTGAATCTGCAAGGCAACGAACTGTCAGATTGTAACCCCACCAGAGCTCTGACACAGGATTATGCCATCTTGTCTGCTGGAATGGTGGTAACTTTACGCATTTATTCCTGTGTAATTAATCCGTTTTGTACTGAATCGCTACCTGAAGATTTTCAAGGTAAACTGCAGGATAAACCCCAACGCATAAAACGACAGAGACCCCTTCGTTAGAGCGCGCAATGTTCTATTTATATTTCTTCTCCTTCATGATGAACACATCAATTCTACCAATTCTGATATTGCTTTTCTACCATTACTACTATTTGGTACTCCTTGCACTTACCAGACACACGCGTAAAGCTGTTGATGGAGAGTCTGGTGTTCACTGTGTGCAACACGGAACTGCAGATATGAAGGAGAGAGTCAAGGCCGTTCATTGTGATGTAAATGATGTGGACTTAGATGTTTTGACACAAGTTCTGGGCGGGGTGGGGGGGGGGGGGCTAACAGTTGGATCAGCAACAGGACAACAGGCTTACATTGATTCTCGGTCAGCACAGAGAGAAAACAATGTTAACGGACGACCCTGTTGCCGCCGAAAGGACTGAGTTCATACGAGGATATTGATTGCACCAAGCGACATGAAATTCAAGCTCTATAATGGTATACAATGGCGAATTTCTTTCATCAGGCAAGAGGCGAAAGAAGAAGGGAAATCCGAATGTCGGAAGAAGAGACAGAGGAGCGGGTCATGGTAGTAACCTCCGCGTTCGATATTGTCAGCACTACTGAGCTTTCTCAGAGATTGCAAGAGGACGAAGATTTCTAAGCATTTCGTATTCTGCGTAAACGTTTAAGAATCTGATGCCATTTGGAGAATGGGATTATTTTGCAAGCATCTAAATTCTCAAGTGCGATTCTCTATGGTAATGTTTACCCCCTCGCTATGTCACCTAACAGATAACAAGAAGTGATGGTTTCCTTTCACAAGGGCGTCTTGTTGCCCACGTTATGCTTGGCAGGGCTGTCTTGAAAAAACGAAGAAAAAGGGAACGGAATGCAAACTTGACAGAATCTTCACGTCAAATGTAGTTGACGTGGCACTAAGATCCTTCTAAACGTCATGAAACCTCTACTGAATACTAACAACAAAAATGCGGTATCGTTCACACAATACTGGAACTGGTATGATTCTTCCTACGTCAATCGCGTATCCGATAATCCGACTCATTTATTCGATGGTAGTTGCCAGAAGTGGATGGATGCTGCTCGAAAAGAACAACGGGAAACTACCATGGTGCTTCAAGGACCAGTAACAAGAATACTTGACAAACAACAACTCCACTCTCATGACTATCTGCGAGCGGAGGCTCATGGCTTGTGACATGATCCTCGACAATGATAGGGACCGCAAGAAGGGTTCCATTATAATTTGATGTAAACAAGGGGTAGCGGACTTAGCAGAGGAATCCGAAAAAGATGTTGAACAAAGTCGTATTGGCGGATGATTCGAGGCAAGACCAAGAGAGTGAAATTGTTGCCGGGTTTTTCACGCATGATGAATGGGTATATTGTAAGAACGTGCTACGCTGCAGTCAAAAACCGATTAATTTGAAGTTTTTCCAAAACATACGTTTACAATGTAAGACAATAAATGAAGTAGTGTTAATCTAGGTCCTTGGTTCTAATAATAAGAAAGGTATACAAGGCACGTGATCCCGGGGCTATACCTAACGGCCGATACCTACCCGTCTTTCCTTCGTGTATGGGATGGAATAGCCTCCGTCTAGTATAATTTCCGGGGGTTTTAACCACCTCGCCACAATCCGTTTTACTTTCTGACAGGAAAATGTTAGTTTGAAGAAATCAATTATTTCATTTACAAACTGCCAGTTCTAAACTAAAAGCAGGGAGGTATGTTCATTTTAATTGGGGGGGGGGGGGGATTCAGAAGCGACGATGTTTTTGCCTGTAGTACCATGGGGTGGGAGCAGAATTTTGTTCACTATAACCAAGATCCATGGATTTCA
>JAMKCH010027875.1:0-29460 GCA_023653785.1 Ophioderma brevispina | reverse complement strand
TATGATAAGGCATGAACGAATCAACTATATTATTTGTCCGTGAAGCACAGAAATATATGTTGTGGGTGAAATGAGGGACTTACTCTCAGGGGGACAATAAATCATGAATTCATGGAAATGGGGAATTGACTGCTGAAACTCTGACCAAACGTCTAAGTTATGTTGAGGACAAATGTGTGGGTCAACGCTTAATGTGGATGGGCAATTTACCTTTCCCCTATTCCACATTGCCTCCAAGATGCAGGGAGGGATTAGATGAAGAAAGCGGTGTTCAACAAAGAGGAATGAAGGAAAGGAAAGGCTGGTTGTGTTCAAGGTCTCAGTTACTTTCAACAAGGGTGTTTTATGGTTGTACTTTCTGCTGAAAACCTGGAGTAAGGCTGAGACAACAAGACGGTTTGGAATTGAATTTCCCAGACCACATGTGTTATTAGCAATTGCGGAATTAATAAAGTATAAAATTATGTTACTCACAAGAAGCAGCACTTTATACCTAATTTTTTATTTTAATTTTCAATAAAGAAGTCGTGAAGGGTGATTTTCAATGGCACATGTGTTGATATAAGGATAGCCGAAAATGGCCCAACAGGTTTTTCAAATGTCTAAGATAATTAGCCATAACTCCTGTACCAGTCCCCAAAATTACACCAACTAAAATCTCATGAAGCTGGAACACTCCGAAAAAGAATCAGTAAAACTCCAGTTGAGTCGAAACCAAAATATTTGGCCAAAAAAATTAATCTTTGATTGTATATTTTTTTTTGGACAGCTTAATCGCGAAATCTGCCCAGTCTTTATGTGATCAACATCAGGTATTGGGTGTAAGACATGGAAATTTGACAGGGCTGTGAACTTGTTCAACATTTGACCGCAACACATTTTTTGGCTTTTGTTCTCTCGCACCGGACCAGTCCCTAAATAAGTTGGAAAGTATAAAACGGGAATGTGGATATCGCGTTTAAACGGTAAAAAATAATCTCTGGATGTATTCTTCCAATAATATTTCAACCAGTGAGAGGAACGTGCAGAAAATGTGATTTGTTAAATTCGCTTTACTTGCCTGGGCAACATGTTGGGCACATGCTAGCATATTGATAAAAGGTATGTAGATTTGTATGTGTGGGTTATTGTGTATAAATATATGGTGGTCATGCTTCGTGAATTTCCGTAGCAATTTCCTCAGATTCACAGAGTTAGTGAGACAGCAGGTCACGCTGGCATGGTTTATTTTCGTTTTCACATGAAAACAAATGGGTGCAGCGCTGACCTCCCAGTTGGTAGAAAAACGTTTGAAACAACTTTGTTTTGGGGGCTTGTAAATACGTTGTTTCATTTTACAAATAGTGCAGAAAAATGTATTGTAAAAGTCTACATCATACCTCAGATGGTATTGTTATGACGTCTCGTGATGCCTAGGTCAGAAATACCTTTCAAAACACAAAATAAGTGAGCTTGTGACAAATGATCTAGATTATATAATAACAGTTTTAATGATCTTTACTTATTTGGTCGAGAATTTGGAGTCCAAATTACAATTACATAAAATCAAAATCACCACAATGACACACAATTTAGATAACTGATACTTATTGTCCTCAATAATATCCACTAATGTCCAACAAGAAGCGGTGCAGTTCACCGCTGATATGTCCTCAAGCGAAGACTTCAAAATGACAGCGGACAAGTTCATACAAAACTCCTCCGGTATTATATTCCAAGGAATCTTCTCAGTCCTGAAGGTAATCTTGTCCAGCAGTTCAAGACGACAAGGTGTAATAAGGACCATCGACGATAATAAATTCCACAGGTTATATCAGTCAGATATCACCATGATTCTATCGGGCCCACAATTTGGAATCCTATTTTGATTCCCAGCACTCTGCTCACATGGAATTAAAATATCCTGGCACTAGGTACTTGATGCTGCTCCTAATGCAGAGTGTAAAACTAGCTATCTTCTAGTAACTTGCTAGTAGGGATGCGGGCAGAGAGTCCTTCCAGTGATAGTATTTAAGACACTATCAGTGATTATTCGTAAGATTGAATGTTTGCAGGAATAGCGTAAAAGTGAAGGACAAGCCGTGTAAATTTCATAAGTACTTTTTCCAACTGAAGAATTGACAGAAAAGGAAGAAACGGCAGTAGTGTTCCAAAGATTCCGATCTCCCATTCAATTACGTGTTGTAGGGAAGTGTCCGAACGGACACTAATGCTAAAATATCAGATTTTGTCCTTATTAGGGTGTTTCTGGTCCTATCATATGCAGGATATGTTTTGGGAATACCGTACTTGTTTGCAGACAGTGCAAAAATCGTTTTTTATGATTTTTTTGATTTTCCCTGATTCAGTCAAATCACTGATAGGTCTTTAACTACTCACAGATAAATTACCCTTTCTAACATAATCCTTACAACATCATTCTCATACATAAAACATAACCTTACACTAAATCTTGACCCAACGGAATTCCATCACCCGAATACATCACTTCATATATTACTTTATGGGGGCATTCCCAGATCTTCAATGTTTTTGATCTTTTAAAAAGCATAAACAACTTCTAAGTTTAGCATCTTGGGGGACCCACTTCCCCACGTCACCTATTGTGCAATCTAAACGGTGCACGTTAGCAAAACAAACTAGGGGTATTCCCCTTTCTCTCTTTTAATAGTAACAAAGGGCTTTTCCCTGTGAGAAATCTTTTTCTCAATACAATTGGAAAATAATATTTTATGTGACCATGGGAAACGAGCATTTGTGTCTACACAAAACCTCAAGTCGGGATCGCTAAAAAGTTGTTAATGAAGGCTTTTTCTTTCAGGATATCTATGAACGATGAATAAACCAGAAGGGTGCTGGAATCACGAAATGCACCTTTAAAATTATAATGATATTTGGGGTTGAAAAACAAGGATGACAAGTGAAAACAATCGTGTTTAAATAATGGTGGTCTTGACAATTCGGAGCCCCAAATCATTTTAAAGTTGAAGCAAATCATAAATGGACATCTTATCTTGTAAAAAAATCGTTCACTGAAGCTTTATCTATTTGGGAGAAAGCGAAGACCCACGGTTAGTTCATCGATATTGCCCAGTTTGAACATGAATTCCCCTATACTTTAACTTGGCGAAAAACATCACTGATTTCCACTACAGACCTGTGTGGGGAATCAAACAAAGAGCAAGGACGCGCGTCTTTTGTGTTTGTGCAAATCCATGCCTTCTGACCTCGTACAACAATTTCTACGGTTATCAATTGTGTCACTGTGACCTCAGGACTGACTGGAGTTCAACCGGTAACTCAGCAAGTGGGCGTGTCAATGGAGGCGATTAACGCTGGCCTTACTTTCATGTAAGCATCGCGATTTTTAAAATAATCTTAACACCCTAAGCATAACCCTATAACATACCCTAAACCAAACCCTAAACCCTAAATCTTAACCCTAGAATTTCGTATCATAATTACAATGAGGCTGTCTTGACAGTTTTCTTTATCTGCACGCTACCATATGTCCATGCACCGGGTATCAAAATTGAG
This sequence comes from Ophioderma brevispina, assembly GCA_023653785.1. NCBI lineage: Eukaryota > Metazoa > Echinodermata > Ophiuroidea > Amphilepidida > Ophiodermatidae > Ophioderma > Ophioderma brevispina. Next base: position 25,923 of record JAMKCH010027875.1, on the reverse strand, counting down.
GTTTCACAGGAACTGATGAAGCACATGAAAATACACCTGTCTTTGTTTGACATTTGTACCCCGTTCGGTTCCCGAGCTATCTGGCGGTATCTAGGGTTTCGACTCTCGGGAAAAATCGCCAATTTCTGGAAATTCTGAACGAAAACTTCCCCACCCACCCCGGTCCCCACACCAGTCAACAATTAGCATAATTTCCTTAGATAGCTATTCCACATCAGCTGGGATAGGATGTAGCTCGTCACAAGACAACACTACCCATGCTATTCATTTCCAAGGGGCCCCTCCCCTGGGTTTGTCATAGCTTCTTTCCATACCAGGAATTCCATGTAGGTTATCACTCGACACCATCATCCAGGTGATTGGAATAGGGTCTTAGATAATAATAATAACATTAATAATAATAATGGTAATATTTATTTGAATTACTTGCAAAATATGCTGCACAAGAAATTGACGTAATGACACTAGAGTGGACAAACGTGGGGGGGGGGGTCCTAGGGACCCGTAAAATGAATTTCGCCAGTTTTACGACTAACGATTAGACTGTCCCATAGTCTCGGATCTGTCTTCGTATTTAGAGAACAGTGGTTTAAACACATAAAATCACAATTATATTAGTCTCCATTACCATATAGTCTCCATACACCACAGACCCTGAGAGGGTCTAACTAACGATGCACTTTTTCGACGCATATTGTTTGTATTTGTCTTACTTGTGGATACGCATCTTTACATGAAAAAAATATTAAAATCCATCACCCCGTTAATTAGATAATTAGTGCAGGTCCTGGGTACCCCCCCCCCCCCCATCGGAAGTGTCGCTAAAATAATTCAAACAATAATTATGAATATTTTCCTGTTTAAGTATGTACATATTTATGTAATTAAACAATAAATAACAATATAAAATTCAGTTAACCTTTATATGCTGATAGCGATCCCTTTGCTTTTGTCATATCGCCACTGCCACTGCACAAACCAATGGGAAAGTTACACGGCAGACATCGCCACCTACCAAAATATGACAGATTAAAAATGACATCATTTGTGTTCAATATAGGTAGATTGTACCTTAGGCCGTGCTGATAATTGCACACCCCTCCCTTGTTCCGGATGAAAATAATGTTTTGGATCCTATAGAGCATGCCGTAGATGTTGTTTAGCTCATTGAATGTTTTTTGGAGAATGCGCTTAAACCAGTTCAATTGTTGATGTTGAATTATGGTTGGCTCTTGGTTGGTCTTTTGGTACCTGTGCACACGCTGCGACGGAGCCTATCGTTGCCAGTCGAATTCAAAACATTATTCTGCAGCAATTGGTGGGAGGATCCATGTTTCGCAACCATACAACAATATTAAGAGGCAAGATGTTCAACTTTAGTTGAGTGGGAATGTGGCTTGATTTCCAATATGGCCTGATTTGTGGCATGATGTTATCATGGTTATACTGCAAATACCGCAGTTTCGGTCTAACCGGGAACCAATACTCTTGTCAATGGATTAATGCTTTTTGACTTGCCTTGTTGTCTTATAGGCTCCTTTCGCAAACCCTATACCCGACTATATACCTGTGTTCAAAGCTCTTCACTAGTTGCTCCTGGATAGAAGGGATTGTTTCTTCGGAATATCCATTACCAAAAAAGAAACAATTATCGTTGTATTTGTTATGAATGCAAATATATCATATAAGCACAAAGCAATGGCGGCTATTTTGAAATTAAAGATGGCGGCCACATGTTGAAACAATTTTCGTGTTTCTTGATTTCTCATTGTAAAAAAAAGCAAGATTAAAAAAAAGAAATTACCATATCTATGTGTTCTGACTGCAAAAATACTCTTTTAAGTGTAAAACAATGGTGGCCATCCGCTTTTAAAACATTGACAGCCATTTTGAAATTCACGTTGGCGACCATATGTATTATCTGAACTAATTTTCATTCATTTCATTGCATTCTCCATTTCATAAAAATGTCATCATTTTTATTCTTCTGGGTACAAAGACATTTTTAAAATGTAAAGTTTGGCGGCCATTTTGAACTTAGACGGCCGCCGTAGATGCAATCTAAAAAAATGGTAACCATCAAAATATTGTTGTTTGGAGTATAAATATCCTATCTTATTGGAGTTATTGGGGTTGTGTTGAAGCCTTCACGCGGCGGTTAACAGTTAACATCATAAAGGCCCACCCTTAATTTTAGGCAGCTGAGCTACTCGCAGAGGAACGTACCTTATGGCAAGCACCAAAGTCTGTATCCTGCAGCTGAACGTTGAGGATCTCGCCCATGCTAAGCGTGACATCATCTTACAGCTTTCCAGGGAGAACAGAGTGAATATCATCCTCCTCCAAGAAACTAACAGCGAATCTGAAGAGAAGCTGCAAATTGAAGGTTTTGACCTTGTTTGCTTCGTTCCGCATAACAAGTATGGGATCGCTTCAGTATGTGAAGCAAGGCATACATACAAGTGAGTTCAACCCTGCACTCTTCAGTGAATTCGCCGATCCAGTGGATAGCATTAGAAGCAATGGGAATATACACTGCATTTCTGCATACAGCATGAAGATACTCCAACATTGACAAGAATGGCAAAGCGGCTCTTGAATGGATTGAAGTCCAAGACCTCCAGCGTCTGTTTGATAGTGAGAATCCACATACTTTCTACTCAAGCAGCCGTAGAACATGGACCTGTCCCGACCTGTCAATAGTCACCAGCGACATCCGATCCCGCTTCTCCAGTACGTTCCTCCCAAATTCCCTATCCTGGTCACCAGTGACACTAAGGTCACGATCTCTAGCCTCTTCAGAAAGAGATGGAATTTCAGGAAAGCCAACTGTCATCCAAGCTGTCAGACCCGGGTTCACCCAACATCAACGATGCGTATTCTGACTTCTGCTCTATGCTACATAAAGCAGCAAAACATTCCATTCCAAGAGGCAGAAGGAATCCCTACATCCCCTGTTAGAACAAGGAATGCGAGGAGTTTTACAAATCGTATCGTGATGCCAACTGCGATATTGCGAGAATAGAAAAAGGCAACCAGCTACTGGATGCTTGGCCAAAAGAGGCGTTCCAGATGGGAGGAGGAGATATCTAATATCAACTTTACCCACTCAAGCCGCAAGAAACAAGCTCTCCGGGCGTAGCTATCCAGCTAAGCAGTGTCATGTCTCTGCAAATTCCATCGCTTCAGTACTTGTCAACAATGGAAAGTGGCAAGACCACACTCTACAGGCGAAAGCCCATGCTCATGCTGCCAATGGAGAGATTAAACAGCTTCTACAAACCTCTCCATCGTCGATCAAGCCCCATATCGCAACCATTCACATATGACGAGATTACCGAAGCAATTGAAGTTCTCAAGAATGGGAAAGCTCATGGCAACGACAGCATCCATACAGAAATCTTGAAGAATATGGCACCTGAAGCTGTGCGATGGCTCCAACTCTTCCTCTCTACTTGCTTGGGATCGTCAACTATTCCCTCAAGATGGAAGACTTTAAAGGTCATTGCTATCCTGAAGCCCAAGAAACCATCAACAGCTGCTCAGATAGCAAGACTAGTTAATGACATCGAAACAGCCTTCCAGAAGAAGCAGAAGTTTGGAGCAGTCTTCATAGATCTAACTGTTGCGTACGATACAGTCTGGCATCGATGTCTCTACCTCAAGCTACTTAAAATCTTCCCTGTTGTCAAGCTTGTCAAGTTAATAATGCTGCTCATCCAAGACAGATTTTTCGTCCTGGAGACATCATTGGGCAATGCAGTAGAAAGCGCAAACTTCAGAACGGTGTTCCACAAGGTTCTGTGCTGCAACTTAATCTTTTCAACGTTTATGTCTCAGATATGTCAAAGGGGGATTGTTCGCAGTACTCTTATGCAGACGATACGGCGCTTGGAATAGCGGACGATTCCTTTGAGGTTTTGGAAACATTGCTGCAGATAGACCTAATCACTGTAAGCCAATTCTTCCACCCATGGCACTTGAAACTCGCCAAATTAGGCCAAGACCGTCAGCTCTGTTTCCACCTTGCAAATCGATGCGCAAAAAGAGAACTTACATCACTCTAGATGGAGATAAACTGTCACACGACCCAACACCGAAGTACCTTGGCGTCATAATGGACCGCAGCCTTTCTTTCAATCAACACACCAAGGCAGTCGCTGCCAAGACGCAGTCTCGTGTCCATCTCCTCAGAAGGCTCGCAGAAACTGGATGGGGTGCATCTTTCGACACTTTACAAGTTACATCGACTGTTGCTTTGACATATTCAACTGCCGAATACGCTGCACCAGTATGGAGTCACAGTGTAACCTCACACAAGATTGATGTTGCTCTGAATAATGCAATGAGACTTGTTAGTGGTTGCCTTTTGGCGACGTCTGTAGAATATCTTCCAATTCTGTTTTGCATAGCTCCTGCAAACCAAAGGTAGAACATTCAAACAATCAAGCTCGCCAAGTAGTGTGATGAGCCTGGTTGCCTAATCCCCCACCAACACCTTTTGAGGATCAGAGAATTCCACACAATCTCTTTGATACCCAATCTATGACACAGCAGTCGCAGCATCCCTATCGATCATCCTGGATCAATGACAGATGGTCTGAGTAATGGTCATCCTCTACCTTGAACCTAAAGCAGTTTGTGGCCAGCCAATCTTACAAGCCCAAAGGCTGTAACATTGATAGGAAAGCATGGGTTAACCGCAACAGACTCAGAACTGGCATTGGCCGTACAAAGCACTTCTTTCATAAGATCGGTGTGGATCTTTCACCAAACTGCAATTGTGGAGAGCCACAAACCATTAGCCACATCATAGATGTCTGAAATCGAAGTCCCCAAAAGGAATCCCAGGCGTGATCAAACTGGACGAAGAAACTATCAACTGGTTAAAGACGGATCTGCCACTGTGATTTTGGACACACACGAACGAAAAAAGATCCTAAAAAATCCAAGAATGTAGCCAAAAAAAAGCATAAACTCGAAATACTATACGTAACAACGTGCACTGTAGTTAGATTGTAACGAGTGTAGTTGAAGTTAGACAAGCACCAAACCCCGGGCACCATACTAAAATAAATATTTTATTGCAGCACACTTTTTATTCTATCCCATGCAGCTGAAGAAGTTGATGTTGTTCCAGATATAACTATGTTTTCATCAAGCACTGACGTACTGCACAGGCTTGGGGGTTTTCAGCGTCATGATGACGATGCCTTTGGTTATCACCCGATAACCTACGACACTGCCTCGCTTTATGTGCAGAATGAGATGGATGTGAAAGTGACTGTGTGGGGCCAATCCGATGAATGCTATAAGGTAGGGTTCACTGCAGAGTAGGTATATTGCTTGAGTAACATATTATTATTGTACCGGTACTGGATGTCTTTCAAAAAAAGGGTCATTGGGTATTGAAGTGTGAAAAAGGGGTTCATCCAGTACTAGTAACAAAATTCAGTTTCCAAACGAGATCATTGGGTACTGGGAAGCCAAATAAGTAAAATTATGTGGATCAATGGCACTGATTCTGCCATGCTAAACAAAAATTTAAGCAAAATTTTAAGTTTAAAAGCGAAAGTTGACCAAAAAACATGGGGTCAGTGGGTACTGGATTATGCATTGTGCTGCAAAAAGGGGGTTATTGGGTATCAGAAGAAAAAAGGGCGTCATTGGGTATCGGGACGGTCAAAGGAGGGTCATTCGACTTACACATGACGCGTATTCACAAATGGGAGTGCCCCCTGGGGAAGGGTACAATGCTCGATAACTATTACCTTTGTACAGATTATATTTGTTGAATATATACCCGGTATAAAGTGCTATCGTTTTCAGTATTTCAGGCGCTAATCTGTCTCATATTTTATTTTTACGCTATTATTGTTTCAGTGTAAGCTTATGCATCTTACTCATGTAAAACGACGAGCTTCCTCAGAACTCTTGGACATGGACACCAGATGGCCCCTCACAATAACAATCATGGATGAACGTAATAAAAACGTTACATACTGCCAGTAAGTACCCAGACGGCTTTTGCCCAGTCGTGTTTGTGTTTGTGTGTGTGTGTGTGGGGGGGTGCCAGTGTGTGGTATATTTGACCCAAAATATTATTTGGCGTAGTTTTTCTAACTGGTGATTCTCTATTTTAATTCCTTCTGATGTTTCGAAGTTTGTCGTAAACTGCATAGCCGGTCTTTCTTATCCAAGAAAAACAGAATTATACTTGACCTTGAGAAAATAATCCTTCCATAGAGGCATGCCAACATCAGAGCAAACTAAACAGTCATTTGATGTAGAATCGCTATTCACACCTGTCCCTTTGAAGGAAGCCATTGACATTACCATGGACCGTATCAAAGATGACATGAAACGGATGTTGGAGTTTTGTTTGACTAACACGTACTTCATGTTTGAAGGTGACCTATACTCCCAAACTGGGTTCTCCCGTTTAGCTACTCAAACGGGCAACACACAAAATTCGGCCATCGCCGAACATGTGTGGAACGACCAACGTAACATTGACTGGGACAAGACTAAAATTCTGGACAGGAACACTAATTGGACTGAAAGGAAGTTCAAAGAAACCTTGTACATCAAGTCTACCCCTAACAACTTCAATAGGGACAAAGGAGCAGAAATTCATCCTGAATGGGGTAGACTACTCAAAGGATGCCTCTCGACCAGTGAACCGGAAGCTTAATTACTGGGGTATCCTTTGATAATCTCTTATTGTTCTCTCCCCTTTGTTTACTGGTGTATATAAGGTGCAACATCATGACTGTTTAGTTTGCTCTGATGATGGCAATTGCTAGAGCCCAGCCAAGCTCAGCCTTCCAATTGGAATGCCTCTAGGGAAAGATCATTTTCTACTCATGTTACCAACCTAGAGTACCAAGTAGTTTCGAATCAAATGTTGGCCTTATTCAAATCCCCGCCATTTAGAGAGCATCCACGGGAACTGAATGAATAAAAATCAAATCTTAAAAGTTTTTTTTTTCTTTCAAGAAAACGATAAAATAGAAGCTCAAAACAATGAATTACTGTCTCATGACGATAGACACAATTTGTGCCTACCTTGGTCCGGGCAAAGGGTAGACAATTGCCTCCCGTCATGGATTTGTTGGAGAAAGTTCAATTTTAAGATTTTATTTAATTGCTTTATGGGGGAAAAAGAAAAAAAAATGAAATTTGTAAGATTTTGTTTTTATGCTCGAAGATTATTATCACTTTTGTGTTTGTTATCACTTTCGACTTAAGCCGCAGAATGAAAGAGAACACTGCTGTCTCTGCAAAATGGCAACTAAATCATCTAGGAGTTCTTTTGATTAATGGAAATTACACATCCTGCATGATCTTTCAATGTAATACATTGTTTTAAATCAATACAGGGAGCACGTTCACTTAGGGGAACTGGGAAACTACTCCTTGTATATAAGTGCCAATTCTAGTGATGGAATCCAAGATGGCGATGATGTCGTGTGTTCGCTTCTCACGAATGATCAACCAAGGGACAGCAACATCCGTAAGTTCACACACACACACACACACAACCCACACACACACACACACATACACGCGCATACTCGTACACTCAGTATTTTCTAAAAATATGCGAAAGGTTCTAAACAAAGGTTCTAAGTTGCGCGTGTGTACAGGCAAGCGAAAATAATGCTCAAAATAAACAGATTGATTGCGTGTGAATTCATTATCAAAACAAATTACTCTAAAAAAATAGTCCATTTTCGAATTTCAATTTACAATATTTCACCTACTTGTTAACTCTATTTCAGCTGTATATATAGCTCTTGCAGTTTTTGGTGGCTTAGCTATATGCTGTACAATCATCAACATTGGATATAACAAATATAGGTAAGTTGGTAATATGGATTTTGACCTTATGAGAGTAAGAGAAGCACCATGGGTGGGGTTCATGAAAGTTTGAGTCGGGCTATTTTCCCTTATATGTGTATATCCTAATCACCACCATTGGAATAAATTTTGTTTACAACAATATTTTTGCATAATTTTGACGAAATGTTTGATGTTTATCTTTTGCATAATTGTTTTTGTACTCTTTCGACATGTTATTATCTTGTTAATTAGCATAATTATCAATCCCTTTATGAAGCAAAATTTTCAACAGCAATGATTCGGCAATCGTAGCACTTTGAGAAGCCAATAAGGTGCCAATTTAAAGTTTATTACAGTGAAATTCCATTGACATTCTGCAATCTTAATGGTGTTACAAAATAAAATTATTTTCAAAAATAGAAAAGTACACTAGAGGGTAGAGTGTAGATGTTCCCATAGAAAAGTATATATTTGTGAATATCACTAGATTTATGCACATTTCTTCTTTTTTCTTTTGATACCAAAATGAAGAAAATATATGAAAAATAACCTAAACATGATTGTTTAAATTATTTCTGCAATCAAAGTTTAAATTTGAGAAAAAATCAATATGTTCCATATTGAATAACGGTTATTTCAAGTTTTTCCTATCATACACCTGTTATTGTTGCCTAATTTCTTCATATGCGAGGAGTATATCATATTTTTATATTAAGGTAGTAAGTACCTTAAATGGATAGATTACAATGATAGTGTCAGCAAAGAGCAAATGGTATCAACAGAATCAAGAGCAACATGGGTGAAGCAATAGTTACAAGCACATAGTTACGAGCACATGGGCAATAGTATAAAAAGAAAACATTCATTGTAGTACAGTTAAAGTGAAATCCTTAAAAATAAATACTAAATACAATAATATAATGATACATACGTTGGGGTAAAATATGTGGACTGGCTTCATCCTAATCCATATGTAATATTATTTTTGTTTACATTTCCATATTTTGTGTTTCAGGGAGGGATGGTTTAACAGAATTAAGTGCTGCCACACAAATGACTACCTCATAAATAGTGTAAGTTATAAGTTTCATCCAATTACCGAAATGTGTAGTGTCTGTAAGTAATGCGACTATCCCTAGCCACCAATGGCACACATATGAACCGACGCGAGAGTCGTTGTTTATCATCATCCTATTCTAATGTAATCAGTTATTGTAAAATATTGGGGATTCTATTCAGGATTGCGATTTTAATCAAAATACTACTGCTGAATACTTTTTTACTGAGATTTGCTAAGATTAAATTGCATTTTTAAAACAGTTAAAATTCATCATTGTATAGTCTTCAGAATTTGCACCACTGGTCGTCATGACCATCATAGTGGGCATGGTGTGAACAAAAAAAACAGTTTGCTTTGTATGATTTCGTTTATTGTCCATCAATGTAAAATATTTAGAACCTCTCTTGACAAACTTAAAAAAAGAAAGGTCACATATTTAGCCATTAGCTAAGAAGTTCTTCTTTCAAACAGAACTGACAATTGCCTCTGTTATAGTTGATTAACTTTGTTTCCAGGAACTTGGTTCACCTCTAAGTGTGTCTCTTACATCAGACAAGAACAGTACTAATAACAACAAAAAGCACTGCAAACCTGGTCGACTCAAGTCTCTGGACACGTTTCGGGGGTTGGTAACAGTACAATTATTTTATACTTAATATAGTCACTGAATGTGTGTGTTTAACTCTCGTCTATCCAGGCTATTTTTGTAATACGTCTAACCGGGGGTTGCAACCCCCATCATAGATTTTCCATACCAAACCCCTTATGAACTTGATTTTGGTATCAAAGGATAGCTACGAGTCTCCTCTATCCAGTGATATCAAAATAAGTACCAGCGGTCCTAGCACCTTCCTTCTATGACGTCATAATGCACGGTGCCCTCGCAAAATTGTGTAAAATCAGTTTTATGGACAAAAGTATATCATATGGCCAAAAAATCACACAAACGATCAAAATGGGAGTTTTAGCTCAATAACCTGAAAACTTTTACTGATGAGAGTAATTTTTATGGTGTACCAATTAACAAAGTAACCCCCTCCCCCGCTACACCTCAACTTTTGCTTTCGCTAAAATGTGCACAAAGGATGTAAAAAGATTAGATTACCTAAAGTAATTTAGCATCGCGCATCTTTTGAACCGGAAGAAAAACTCGAGGAGGGGGGGGGGGGGTGGACCCCCGGGTAGACGAGGGTTAAATATCTGAACCATGGAAAAGGGTTAACATTTCAATTACTGATCGTCAAAACAGTTAAAAAGTGCGTGTTAGTGTTAGATTTGGAGGTTTAAAGTACGACAATATAAATTATAGTGCTATATTGTTTTCTCAAGAAAACCGTGGCAAAGATTTCCTGGGTACGTAAAAGCGCAATACGTAAATTTTGTCAAAAACGGCAAGAGAAACAGACACACGTACACGCACTTACGCATGCACACACACACACACACACACACACACATACACACCTACAAACGCAAACGAAATGCATGCAGTCAAAGGGAAACAAACCTTATTTTTTACATTGTCTATTTCCGCCAGAATGAGTGTAACATTCATGATATTTGGCAACTATGGAGGAGGTGCATACTGGTACTTTCAACATGCAAGTTGAATTGTAAGAACGTTAATTGAATATTTTTAGGGGATATAATATTCCAAATTTGATATAAAAGATGCAATTTCCAATCCTTGAATTCGTACAAGAGCAAAAATGAAACGTCATTTAATTAAACATGTGACAAAAGCAGTATAATGAACGAGTTTAAACAAAAAAAAATAATATCGAATAAGAATAATTAAAATGAATTAAATTTTCAATTTGTGTTTTATAAAATAGGTATTAACCTGCGGATGTTGTTTTCCCATGGTGAGTTTTCTAAAAAAGTTTTATGTTAACGATCATATGAAATGACTTTGTTGGGTTCAACTTTACGACGACGTCTGCAACGCTAGCCTTCGAACATCTTTTACGAACGTCGCATGTTCATGCATCCCGCGCACAACTCAGGCTGAAAGGCTAGCGTCGGCAGGCGTCTGCCGATAAAGTATGAACCCACCTTTATGCATGGAAGAAAGGGAAAGCAATTCTCACTTCTGGTGTTATTTTTGTTTTGAATATGTTCGCCTCCCTCCACAGAAGCTGTATACAGCATTGTTTAGTATTAATTGTTGCTTGAAGTATAGAATTAGGCCAGGGAATTGAAGTACCAATTTAATGCCATATAATTGGTACTGTCAACAGTTGGTTACCCACCAAACGGGCGAACCGTTAAGCCAAATAGACACCTCTTATTACTTTGTCAGTTTAACCATTTCTTTTCTGCAGTGAAGTTGTCATTTTAAATCGAAATCCATTCTTATTATGTGATTACTTATTTGACTAATTGATGTCTTCAGGTTGTTGTACATCATGGGATACCATGGTATTGCCTTCCCCAGCCCAGTAAGACAAATGCACTCATTCGCACGATCTTTTATAAATCATCTGGATAACGTCAAACTCTTTGCTCTTGGATGTCTTGTTGATGGCAAGTGTGATCATTTTTTATTTGGTTTTGTAATTTAATACTCATATAATAAATTTTGTGCGCACGGAGTTAAGTGATTCAATCTAGACAATACGGATGTTCCAGATCGTTGACTTTCCAATAAAAGAGGTTGCCAATATTTTTTTTCTAAATTTTCAAACGATCCGTAATAACGAGCTTAGTTGGACTGATCTACTGATGAGAATGGAATATCCACATTAGAATAGTCGTTTTTTTTTTTGTATAAATTGTAGTAATTGCAAACATGTGCATTTATTTGCTGCCTACTGTCCGTTCCAGGTGGCTCAAACAAAGAACATGGGGGCAGTAGACAGCAATGGAATGTGCACATTACAATGGTGCTTTAAAAGTGGGATGTCCGATTTAAGGATAATGGAGTTTTCATCTTGATAGATTGACCTTCACTCCAAAACCACATCTGTAAAGTTTCGCGCCGATATTTCAATCCGTTATGATGTCGAGAGCTAAACACGTGATTTGTAAGCCCCAAAGAGCACGGGTAAATTTAATGTTGGTCGACCAAATGGGGGCACAATTTCGCTCACAACTTCCAAAAAACCAAACCTCCTGTGGCTCTAAGATTTCAACAGATAAGTGAGAAACATAGTAGCTTTCTTCTATACAAAATGTTGACCACGTCTGGTAAAATCTGGGGCTCTTCTGGGACGATGCTATTATCTATCGGGCCATGGACTTAATTCATGTGATTGTGTATGTTACCTTCATTTGCTGCCCACTGTCATGATTCCAGGTGGCTCAAACACAGGACCTTAAGCCATTAGGCAGGCAATGGAAAATTGTGCACATTATAGTAGAGCGTTTTGGACTGCAAAATTGTCGACAACCCCTCCCCTCGGTACAACAAAAAACTCAACCACTCTATTCGAAGATAGTATAAATAATTTTAAAAAATGATGGTTGTGGTCAAAACCTTTGGTGGCAGGGGTTTTTTTTTGGGGGGGTCAAAAAATCACGTTTTTGAGCTAAAAACTAAGAATATCAGATTTTTAATTTTTTATAAAAAAAATTGTAATCATCATGCAATAACTATAAATCAATCTATCAATTCTGACATTTATATTATGATTTCTGTTTTATATAACAATTATAAAGGGTCGTGAATTTTAGCACCAATAATCACCTTTTTTCCTAAAAAACATCCTGTTTATCACGTTCACGACAAAGAGTATTACCTGAACCTTATATGCAATGTATAAACCTATCTCAATAACACAAAGATCCATAAACATAAAGATTGTAATATTTTCCTTAAAAAAATAAAAAATAATAATAATTTCGCTCTAAACTTGCAGCCCAAATTTATTTTCGGCATAGAAATCATCCCTGCACCAAAATATTCAACCACAACAATCAATTTCCTAAATCTTATATATTTTATCCTTCAAATAAGGTGGTTGTGTGTTGTTTGTACGTGGGGAGGGGTTGGTAACTCGAAAAATAGAGCACTTTCACGGGCTCGGCCGCTGCGCTAATTACAATGGTGCTTAATTCATGTGGATTGTAATGTGTACAATTCATTGCTGCCCACTGTAATGATCAAGGTGCTCAACACAAAGGACATGAAGCCAGTAGTTGTGCAGTCTCTAGAAACTGACCACGTGCTACATCGAATTTTTTTCCAAACAGACATCACATTTGCAATTAGTGGAGACAAAATAAGCAACTACGAAATACATTATTAGGTAGCTTTCAAAGTGCACACCTACACATGCCGTGGCCATTTTTTGAACAGCAGCCTTTATTAAGTTGAAGACAAGGTCTACCCTAGTGTTCTATGTTAGAACGCCAAAGTTACTTTGTTTAACAACATGTAATTGGTATGTATGAATTGTTGAGCAAAATAAATAACACGTTGATATTTGATAATCCATCAATTTTGTTTCTAGGTGGTAATGAATCCTTCAATCGCACTTCGGGTGGTGTTGCGCTGGTTAGTATATAAGACTTCGTGGTTGAATGTATGTATATAAATTCACCAGAGCTCAGAGAGCGGCCCTCCTAAGGACAATGGTATGTAGCCTAAATATAAGGCTCTTGTAGCTGTCCAATTAACATTGCCTTCACTCTGCAGTGCTTGGTGACATGTGGTGTTGATATTTATAATATTTAGAACAAGTACGATGCCCCATTGTGAAATCTTGGACTATTGGTATGAGTGGCTGGTAATGGCAGGTCTCATGGTACCTATCTCTTGTCTCACGCATTGCTTCCCTGTGCACGGATGTCCAACTGAGACACATAACTCATACACGGTGTGCTTTATTAGACCAATGTATAAATGATTGCAACTCTGACGGTGGTTCTTTTTCAGCTAGTTTCTTGCCTCACCATTACTATAGTGACCGACTGTCCAAGTGTGAAGTAAAACATAACATTGTGTAACAGTTTAGTTGATGTTAGGAAATATGCAGAGTCATGGCTGAATTCTGTATGGAAAAGTAAAGGAATACCAACTTCGCTACCCTACCTTGATTACGAGAAAGCCTTGACTCTTAGAAACAAGCCAGTTACCCTTGCCTTAAAAATCAAGGCATAGAAATGCATATATCAAGATCCATTAAAAGAAAGATGTATATAATGCCACAGCAAAGATACAACTTCACAAAAACGTTGAACCCATTTTCATTGACACCATGTCACCCAACTATTTATAGTTGTTCTTGAGGTAATCTTCAAAAGGTTATACTGGGAAAACAAATAAATAAACCATAATGGAACAAAAAAGAGTCATTTCCGTTTTGCTAACGATATCGTCATCATTTCAATGAGTAGATGTCGTTGAAGCTAAATAATGAGAGCAAAAATCGGCCTGATCATGTCCAAAACAAAAGTTGTGACAAACAGCTACATTGGGGAAAAGAAATAAAGATTGGAAGTGAAACTTTGGAAGAGTGTCAATATACAGTCTGATGGCAACCATACACAAGAAATCTAAAGAAGAATGCAAGTGGGGTGGTCATCATTTGGTAAAACAAGACTCCGTTAACAGACAAGTACATAACGTTTGTCTTAAAGGAAGCTGTCCAATCAGTACATACTTCCATGACTGTTGAAGTGAAACATGTTCGTGCAATAAAGAAATGGAAAGAAAATTTCAAACTACACAAAAAAGCATTGAAAAATAAGTGCTTTGCTAAAACAGTAGGGATCGAAGAACCAACAGATGGGTCAGATTTCAAACAAAAGTAAATGATGAAATAACAGCAAAGCAAATCAAGTGGAGATGGGCAGAACATCAGGCAGGATATCAGAAAAGATGAACGTCGGAATGGCAAAAGTGTGGCAGCCATATGATAAGTGTGGCATCGGCGAAACATGGTCGATACAATATTGGCATCAGTTGCCAGAGGCCTTTGCCCAGCTGTGGGATGTGGTGGTGATGGTGATGATGACGATCTTTGCAAAAAATGCAAATCTAGGGGTATTGGACGTATAGAATATATTTTTATTTCAGTAATTCCCGATTGCGATTTAGATCTAGACGATCTGAGATGCCGAGTGTAAATTCAGGGACAATATAATTGAAACCACTAAAACCACTTTGTCTTGTTTGAAGCTGAACATATCTAGATCTAAATAGTTAGGATTTATACCTTATAATTAACAAGCTAATCATTATGTTTTTAGATGCAAATAATTCGAAACTAGTAAAATGTCGGTCGAAAAAAGCAAGGGATAGAACTTTATTGCACCCAGACCTTCAATTGATACTAGATATACCTGCAGTAATGAAACTTAAACTTAATGTGGTTTGGTGTAATGTCTCTAACAAAATATACCCGTTAACATGTTTGGAATACAAGAAAAAATAATATTGATCAGGCGGCAAGTAGACGCAGAATTTCTGTTCTCTTTTAGCAAAATTTTAGGTCTGAAGTTCACATCCCATTGCGTGTGCATATGATCTGGGAATTATTATATTCGTGAGTATGACGAAAGCAGAATTGATGAAGCTATCTGCTAGCCTGTAAATACAACAGAATATAGTTGGAAGAGATGTAGCCTTGTCATTTTGAAACCATGCTATTTATTTCTAGGTCTTCACAAAACTCTATTAAAAATCAATGAAATGAAGCCTGTCCTCAGTAATAAAGAAAAAATGAAAGCTTGTTATTCATTGTATTCTTTTTCAGTGGTTACTTAGGACCAGGAGGTCCTCTAGTGGGTGAGAATGGAGAGTTTACTAATTGCACGGGTGGAGCTGCAAGCTATATAGACAGGTTAATTCTGGGTCCCGATCATATGTCCAAACATGCAACACCGATGGATATTTATAAAACCACACAACCACATGATCCAGAAGGCATATTGGGATCAATAACGTCAATATTTCTCACATTCTTGGGATTACAGGTACTGAATAAAAAATAAGTTGCCTTTTCTTTTAATGATATGAATTCTTTAATTCTTGTGTTTATGGTGTAAATTTCAACACATCATGGTGCAAGGGCATCAAACTCTTTAATGTTTCATCTTACAGTGAGCAAGATGCATGTAGTCTTTTCTTGAAGCACTGTTTTATAAGTCACCACAGGCCTTTTATCTGATATCCAAATTTCAAAACATTGACGGCTTCAAGTTAATGTTCTTGGCGTTCATACATCAGTTCTGTTCCCCCGTTTTAAAGGTCTTAATCGTTATGTTTAAAAATACATAAATTATACAGGCACTTAGAATTCACCCCCCCCTTTCCCGCACTCCACTCAAGTACACTAACATTTTTGCTGGTCAAAATAATTTAATTTTATAGGCAAGGGCATTTTTGTATTCATTGGTCAAAAGTTTTACGGGGAATTCATACGCTATTCGCGAGTGTTATATTTTAATTCAAACAAGAGCATTTGAATACCTGGAATACTTTTGACGTTTGTATATATTTTATGTAAAATTCGGTCCCTACACTAATCGCGAGTTTTCCGTTTAATTAAGTAACAAAATACTCAAATGTGTGATATTCAACAATCTTCGGGAATCATCTTTGTTGTTGTTGTTTTAATGTTCATACACATCCAAACCGAGCCTTTCGATAGTTTTTGCGGCTGGAATGCTTGAAACATTTAAAGTAAGTCGAGTCTCAGTGATTTTAAAAGAATTACTAAGGAATCGAGTTTTGATCTATCCGTCCTCTTAACCAGAAATCACATGGCGATGTCCATGTCCTACAATTCTAACCGGTGCTATACTTGGGGCTTGTGTTACCCACCACCCCGGTTACAGTGAATAGAAACTCTTAAAATTCAATCCACCTTGCCTAACTACTTTTCCTCATTGAAGAAAACTAATATTAATCATCACAATTTGGGACAAGATCCTGCACAATTGATTTATGATTCCATATGAGTGCAAATCATCATGCTTTGGTTTTGTTTAATTTTTTACCCTGCCGATGTAGAAGTTAACACACTGGTCTGATACACTCTAAAATATTTTATTACTCAAGGTTGAGTAAAATATCAACTCATATTTGACCAAGCAATCCATATTTCTTGGCCTATACAACGTCCCTGATATTCCTCCCGATCGCAGCATGTTAAGAAAATGTGGTTTTTTCCACACAATATTTTGATCAATAATGACAATATAGTGGTGGGGCTGGAATATTTTAATATTTAATGTTTTTTATTTTTGGGAAATTTTGAACTTTCCTCCACTTTTTTGCACATGCCTTTTTTAATACTATATTTCTATTACCTCTGCTTACCTCCTGCCCATTATTGAAAATCAGCTTCTGATTGGTCAGTTACTGCCCATTATTCTGCCATAATGGGTTGCCAATTGCATTTCTTATTAATAAAGGCGTTTTTAGTATATAAATACGAAATAAGGGTTTGCAGGTGTCATTTATGGGCTCATATGTATCTCGGCCCAAAAAAACATTTCAATAATGGGCTCGGCTGCGCCTCGCCCATTATTTAGTTTTTCCTGACCTGTACACTTAGATCTCCCCTAAATGACACTGCTCAAACCCTTTATTTCTTAATTATATCCCCTAACGTCCCTAACATGCATTTAAATGCCTTTGGCAACAATCAACGGAGCGGACCCTTGCCTGGGTTAAGGAAGGGGAGTACACTATGCTCTAGATGTGAAACAGAAAAATAACGCTAACCGCCCTTTTTTTATTAGGTGATCGTCAGACTTTCCTCTGGAACTTTAGGGATCTTGACAACAATCTCTAAAAATTTTGATTTTGTGCGTAGTAAAGGAGTTTTGTTGGCATAGGGGACAGCACTGATTATATATACTGTGTGAAGAACACAAGTTCATTATTTGTTAAGTATGCATGTTTGACGATTACAGGCGGGAAAAATCTTACTAATATACCAACATCCTGGCCATAGACTCAAACGATTTCTAAGTCTGGGTTATACTGCTGGTAAGAATACACGTACTCCTTTATCAATACCACTTTGGTGAATATCATCGAGTTCTCTGTTCCCCGAATGCATGTTCAATATGACCAGGGGTGACGTTACGAGCCTTCAGTCATGTAAACGGAAGTAACCTGGGAATGTCGAAAGATCAAAACCGGATACGCATGCTATCATCTGTTTCACGTTCTATATATAATATCTATATATATACATTTCCCAAGAAGCGCCCTGCGCCCCAATTGTTTTTGAACCCGGGTTTTGCTTTGGATGCATACGAATGTATTGGATCACAACCTGCAGTGATAGCGATACGCTACCTTAATTTAAGAAAGATGCTATCGTTAGTATTTTCTGTCAAATCAAAGAATGCGTTTCTGTTTTGTAGGGACAAGTTACGATCACAAAAAGCCAAGTTTCAAAACATAGTTTGGGGTTTTTCCTTTTTTTTGTTTGCAAACCTCTGAACGTTTCTCGGTAGGTGTTCACACCACATCAACTGATCAAAGGCGCAATATTAAGGATAAAGTCATATAAGTTCTCAAAAATCTGCTCCTGTTTACTTTAAACATACTTTGATATCTCATAGATAAAACACATTTTAAACAACATTTCACATCTTTTTCAACCCGTTTTGTCAATCACTCTTGGTCAGTTCTGAAAATCCAGCACAATTAGTAACTAATATTTTTTAATTTTGAGTTAAAACATTTCTTTCCTTCATCTTTTTCTTCTGAGTGAAGACATTTTTCATAACCAGACTTTGTACCAACCGGCCGCAGGGTCTTTGACAATACACGTAGTTGTTTTCACTTAAGGGGTTTTGACTTGTGGATTGTGTGGTACGCGCAAAGCTGCTGTACACACTTCAGAATTCTGTTTGGAGCCCATTCCATGTACTAAATGTAGTGAATTTTAAGTTTTGCGCTGCAAGGTATCATGGCCAGATACCGCGATAAAACCTGTGCGAGTTGTTTGCGTTATTGAAATCGCGCATCGCCTACGGCGCTAACCGGCTACGCCTGAGTTCCTGCTTTGCAGCATTCCGAATGCGCCCAAATGAAAAAATGGTCCCAATTTTCATGTGTTTTCCCGGCGTGTAATGGAAAAGTAAGTCGGTGACCCACCCTCAATTTTTTTTTATTTCAAAATTTTGAAGACGACATCGGGACCCGCAAACATATGTAAAATTACAAATTGTAAATCGAGATTTTTTTAATTTTGTATGTATTTTTTTTATTTTTTTTACCTTTTTTAAATTTTGACTTGCGTGGTTTAAAAGTGACACATACCGTTTTTTGTTGGTTTATATCTCAAAACAAAGTCGGTGACCCCGCATTTTTTTATTTCAGATTTCTTAATCAGAGCGCCGTTGTAATACCATATATGTGCATTCTGGAATTTTATCGAGTCGATCGCTAACAACTTCAACACCCCTTAAAACTGTGAATAGTTTTTGGATGCAATATCTACAACAATCACTACTTACTTCGATGTGGACACAAAAAGTACCAATATTTTTTTTTTTAAAATATAGAACACTTATGAGATGACTGTGCAAATTTATGTAACTTTAAATTCGCAAAACTGTTGAAGTTACAAGCTTGCAAAATAATAATAGCCATCCGGGTCCCGACAACAATCAGGAAGAGTGATTGTCAGTCGGCCAAAACGGACAACTACGAACGCATTAGTCCAGTTAAGTCAGTAGATAAAAATGTAACGACAACATTTTATAGTTCAGTCATGGTAATGTTCTGATATAGGCATAACCCCTTTTTCTAGCAAATAGGTTTTTGACTTTCCTATTGATGCATTACATTCACCAATTAGCATACGGGGGGGCTTGGTATATTGCTGTGTAAGGCTTCAAAGGAAGACTGTTGGATTCCACTAACAAGAACCCTCTGGTCATCATGTTTGCGCCATTTCTTTTCTAAAAAAACCCCGCCCCCCTCTCTCCTCTCTCTCTCTCCTCTCTCCTCGATCGCGGGCGCGCTTGCTGGCTATAAATTTACGTTTTCTCCTCTCCTCTGACTGTTCCGGTCGGTTCATTTTGGAAAAGTAGAGAAATTTTGGTAACTTCCAGGGGCGTAGCTACCATAGGGACAGAGTGACAAGTCACGGGCCCGCCGAGAGGTTAGGGTCCCCCCCAAGAATTTAGAAAAAGATAGAGGGAGGCAAAGAGAGAAAAAAGAGAAAGAGGGAAGATGGAGGGACAGAGCGGGAGCACAATCTTATAAATTTTGCTTTTCAAAACAAGGCTAATGCTGTAACGCTGCATTTATTAATCTTGTGGCCCTTCTAAGCCCGCCTTATACCGATAAGCGAGAGTCCCTATCTTAATGTCAACGTAGGCAAGTCTGCTCTAAAAATACTATTGGCCATTTACCAGGGCCCCTATACCAAATTATAAGGCATTGAATTCAGTGACCCTCGTCAATTGGTTCCCTCCTGTGGTTTGTTATTCTGTAGTAACTTAAGTTTGATCCCTTCTGGCTAATGAGGCCTAATGAGGAATTGGGGGCCCAAAGTTTTAGAAAAAGCAAAATGAGAGTTTGTAGAAAAAGGCCCTGGAGGGGGCCCTTGAAGAGTAAAGCATACTTTCTTTTTCGTGGATTTCAGTGACACGTGTTATGGGCCCAGAGGACTTATAAAATGTTTTCCCTTTCCCTTATTTTTTGACCCCGTCTTTCCGTATTTGACACGATGGCACGTTCAGGCCTAAAGATATTCTTAAAGGGGGACGACCGCGATGCTTATGATTTTTTGACCATGTAAGCTATGGCCCTTTCTCTTTCCATTGAAACGCAAAAATAAGTACCACATACCCTCGTATTATGCGTTACATGACGCATCAAGTCGCAGTCCGTGCAAAAAATTGGCGTTTTCCATAGAAAATAGGCGAAAATTCCTTTTGCGCTAAAAAAGGTAGGAAAATGGATTTTCTTCGGTTTTTCAGCTCTAAACTTATGGCAATGCTAGTTTACATAAATAGAGAGTTTTTAGAGTCGTACTGTGCTAATATTTTCAAACAGCCCTCATAAAATATCCTTGGGTACAACCACCCTATATCCGTCGGACTCTTCGACTTTGACGGCAGACCATAACTGTAGACCCCCTTCACCCTGTTTTTGTTCGCTAAAAGACCATAATGATGAGAGAATGACTACTTAGAAGTTTTTACAAAGCTCTCTTCACATTAGCGCACCGGAGGCGAAGTTCAACCCCCCGTATAAGACAGGGTCAAGGGCAAATCTCGACGACAAAACCAAAATATAGTATAAAAACATTAATATGGGTAAGGTTTTTTGGGCAGGCACTCTTTGTTCTGCTGGGCATAAACAATTACTTTTTTTGTCCATGAACCTTTTAAATTGTAAACATACAGTGATCCAATTGTTACCTTATAAAAATAATGGTGTTTCAGTCTTTTTGTGGAATGTATTCGGGGCGGGGTTGTAGCACGATTTGTCATGCTTGGCCATACTTTTATCATTGTGTATTTTACCGCTTGCATTATAACCAGGTACCTATGGTAAAAGGACGATAAAAAAAGTGATGAAGGACAACAAAATCGCCACCACTGTGAAGAAGCGCGATATCGTTTCTACCCTAGGGGCCCCGGTTGGTGATTTGTCCACGGGCCCCCGAACATGCTAGCTAAGCCACTGTAACTTCATACCTTTAGATTTTAATTCTCATCTTATCTTGTAATGATAGTACACCATGACCTAATTGCTTCATAATTTTGTATCCCAATCCAGGTTCCCGTTTCATTCCTTCTGTCACGGCCTGTGTCAGGGTACATGTCCTGCTGCCTTTTTATTTTCATTATTGATGTCAGAAATGGTGGTTCTGGGGCACCGTTTTTCTTTCCCGGTAATGTGCATACGGTCTATATATTCTAGGCAGAGGTTTTAAAAGTTGTTTTGATGTTGTTAATTCTATCCTAAAAAAAAAATTAGCTGTACAGTTAGTATTACTCTGTACAAAATGTTGATTAAAAAGGGAACACCTCTTTCTGTTCAGTAAAATTTTTCAGTCACATTGCAAATCAACCTTACGCACAAGCGGAGTTTATTTCGCCCTATACAGGGCTTATTAAGGTTTAATATTCAACGTATAACCGGGTTTCTTTTTTTTGTCGCTTTCTCTCTAAATTCAAGAACTTATAATAATGGTCAAAAACGTATAAAAGACTTACATTCAAATCTAGTGAAATTTAAATGCAGAAATTTTGAATTTTTTTGTCACTAATACTTAGATGTCCATGGACATGTATGTTTCTTTATCCATAATTTTATTACAGAATGAATCAATTCTTCATACGTTGGACATGAAGTTCTCAAGAATCCTTTTTCCCCTTCTCGTGGGAGCCGATATATGCCACCCACGCAGAATTCCTACTAATGGCCATTGTAGGTTGTACTCTATGGGTAGTTATCGCCTATAGATTATATAAAATTAATGTTTTTGTCTCACTGTGAGCATTAACAATTCTAAGTATTAAATGATAAAATGGTGTAATTGTTTAAGAATTAGAAAAACAAAGCAACTTAGTACTTCTCCCGATTATGTAAGATTCCTATATGAAGCTATAAGCTTAAATTACTAAAATAGTGAAAAGCGGTCGGAAACGTCCCAACCGTACCTGCTCTTAATGTTATTTTTGAGTCGCCTGAATGAATCTTCACGTTGATACTTACCAGCCAGCCATTCTGTCCAAGGAGGTCTGATACCTCCTTGTTCTGTCTGCCTCCCTGTCTGTCCGAATGTGAATCCGCTTATGGTGATGAGGTCAACGGTTACATTCTAAGGTCGAAGGTCATCTGAGGTCGAAGGTCATCTGAGGTTGTGAGATGTGCCAGGCGACACAAGTGATCCGAGTTAAATTGCCCACCTTTCTTATATATAACCAATTCAACTTTAAATTTCCGTGGACTTTCGTTGTTCCCGGTGTAAAAGGAGATATAGTTCCCCTATATGTTGCGTGAGGAGTCAATTGAATCGAGTGCCCTATTTTTCACCGTTGCAGGTGAACTATGAGTTCAGAGGACTAATGTCTCCCCGCCACACCAAGACCCGTTCATCATGGCGGTTCCGGTGGACGATGTTCCACCTTCCTCCCCTCCGAAATTGCTAACGTCACCGCACAAGCGAGATTAAATATAGTTAATTTATCGCAGCCTATAGACTTTCAATAGACCAGTTAACATCCTATGTCACTTCCTTGTGGTGGGCCTGCCCTGCCACTTTCCTGGGAATCGTTATGGCCCATAGTATTAAAACTCTAACAGTACAACTGCCCATGTGTAACATCAGCTTAGGCCGACTATTCAAGAACCGATGCCCTAACATGTTGACCAACATTGCTGTTAACGGTCTATATAATATTAGATAGCTCGTCGTCAGGGATGAGTAATTAGATAAGGTTGAGGCAATTTGACGCATCCGGCAAGTTCCAGGCTGGCACGTTCCGTTGTTCTGGCGCTCCACCATCACTCTGATTAGTCTCCTGAAATCTGATAATTTTAACATAGTTGATAATTTGCACATAAAACCGGAATATGTTAAGTTACTTGAATGGAAGATGAATAAATGAAGTAAAACGATAATGTATCCTATCTTGATCTTTAGTTCTTTCCTTTAGTTATCTGTACAGAAACTTGTAAACACTGCACGTTATAAATCTCACTGTTTAAAAAAATGGCAGATCTACTGGCACTGGGCTGGCTGCCAACTCAGCGTCGTGTTTTTTTTTTCACAGACCTAATCCGTTAATTTACACATCAACCTGTATTAGACAGTTTTCACAGACTTGTAGTACCCGTTACCCGTCCCCATACCCCGGGTACAAAATTTGTGTACCCGTACCCATACCCCCATAGCCTCGGACCCGTACCCATACTCGTACCCGTACCCAAGGTCTTGGACCCGTACCCATGGTCTGGACCCGTACTCGTACCTGTACCCATGGTCTCGGACCTATACCCGTACCCATGGTCTTGGCCCCGGACCCGTACCCGGACCCAGGTCTCGGACCCATACCCGTACCCATACCCATGTCTTGGACCCGTACCCATACCACGTTTTCAGACCGTATCCGTCCCATGCATCCCCATGGTCTTGTACCATACCAGTTTTTTTCCATGTTGTTGTTGCCATGCTCTTACCTGTACCCTTTGTACAATTTAAAAAACAAAACTCTATAACTGGCCCCGGTATTCTTTGTTTTAATGGATCTTAATGGAGTTTTTTCATTTTTGTTTTACTTTGATGAATGTAAAGGTGCAACAAGGGAATTTTTACACAACATCGTTGTCCCTAAAATATTTTTGCGCTGAATGTTAAGGCTCCCCATCTGGAATGGACTAACCAGAGTAAAGGCGAGAATAGTTCTATTGGTACATGTGAAAAAATGAAATTTCAAATTTTTTACTTTGAAGCAAATAGAAATGTTTTAATACTAAAATATATAAGTAAACTCTAATTTACCTTTTTTTTCACTTTTCACTTTGTACTACATTTCTGTAGCCAAATACACAAAAATACAAAATATGTATCTCTTTCTTTTTCTGCAACCTTTTTAATTTATACACCCCACCATCTGATTTTCAGTCTATCCTACAGTTTTGTCACAGAATTATACGATACACCATGGATATTATAGTATGGCACTATAGCAGTACTATGCCCACATAGGTATCCTCAGTGCCTTTCACATTTAATTTGCACTGTTCGAGTCATGAACTATCTCCAATATTGAAATGAATAGGGGACACTAACATGTACTATTACTGGCAGCCAACTATTGGATAGTGACATATCTTGAAAATACTGATTTCTTACTTTTTCTGCACTTTTTTCAGTTGCAAAATAAGGATTCTCCACAGACTTACCCCTTCATTCTTGATAGCTATCTCCGGCAAATCCTGCAAATATATTGCTCTTTCAGTGGATCACTGGATCGTGTCGTTAAGTTTTGGAACTCTTGCACTATATATATGTACCAGAGTTCTAATACTCCAATGTCGTACCCGTACCCAACCTCGTAACCATACCCATTGCACATGTACCCGTACCTGTACCCATGGTCTTGGGGTCGTAAGCGGGACCCATACCCATACCCGTACGCCATGTGCTTGGAACCCGTACCCTTATCCCATGACTTTGTCACAGTTGACCCGTACCCATACCCGTACCCCCGTGGTCTGGACCTGGCCCCGTACCCGTACCCACGGTCTCGGACACCGTATCCCGTACCCATACCGCCGCATTTCTCTGACCCGTACCCATACCCTTTACCGACAAAACATCACCAACAAACAACCAACAAAGAAACAGAGCATGATCCGTACCCACACTACAAGTCTGGTTTTTTCACGGACTAATCCTTTAATATTACGAATACGAAAATATAAAGCTTTTGAGGTACTATGTGCCTTGTTCTACATTATTATTGCAGTATTGGGTCCTCAATACGTTCACTGTTATGTCATGTACATTTCATACATGTAGGCATACCAAACTGGGGATGGAACCAGGACCCCCCACTGCTTATGAAACCCAATAGCTTTACCAACATTACCTACAGGGAATTATCGGCCAACCATACCGGGAATGATCCTTGAAACCGAGAGACCACATCGACGGTATAGAAGTGCTATGCGAAAACAAGGCCACCGTTGTATAAGCAACCTCATGTCTGCTGACACAACATCGAAAGATCCTCACCATTGAGCTTAGATCTGTCAATTTACACTCAGTGTATAAACCTCCATCATATAATTTCAACAGCCATAGTACCAGTGGGGCTACAATAAACCGTGCCGCAATAAGACGGAAAGGCTGTCGACGAATGGTTAGACGTATACGGTTTCTCGTGATTTTAAAATACAAACGGGTCCTGGGAGTAAGCTTTTTGATAGATTTAATTTCCAAAATATTCTTGCGTGCAACCAACTTGTGTATAATTAACGTATATTCCAACAGCGATAAATTTAATAGCCCCGGTGCTGAAGCCATCCCACGTCTATGCAAAAAAGATCGGAAGACCAAAAACCTGAAAGAAAGGAA
>JAMKCH010027874.1:0-18490 GCA_023653785.1 Ophioderma brevispina | reverse complement strand
TGGAAGGGGGGCAAGGGTTCTGTTGGGGGGTTGCGCCCACTGCCCCCCCCCCCCCCCCCCGCTGGTTATTCTTTTTTTCGCAACTGCAACCAACAAATAAACAAACAAACGAGGAAGGGAAATCACAAGGACAAGCTTCTGATTTCAGCTTCTCCTTCCCCGTCTTTTCTTTTATTGCTATGGTTTATTTCCACTTGGGCACTCTGATAAGGAGCGGCGGGTAGCGTAATCGATAACTGATACTATGTCGCGTGCCATTTATACCACCGTTGTGTTCGTATCTGGGTCCCAGGATAGCATTCAAAATTAACCGTGCATGTGCGCAAGGTTAATGCAGGTCACGTTACTGGTGAATCGATACTGCTGGAGACAGTTTCCCTACAGATTTACAGGCTAGGCGGGCTACTCACTACCTAGGGTTAATTCCAGGAGCCCTGTGTAATTTGGACAGTGGTGGCAGGGCTGTCTGGGGGTGGTATTAAGCTGAAAAGTCAATATAGGTTTTAGTTTAGCCCCGAGTCTGGCATTATCTTTTACCAAGTGCGCTCTAAACCCAGAGACAGAGTCGAGACTGGGTACAGTCTATCTATACAATACTAAAACCACTCGGTGACAACATACATACACAACAGAGACGAATTCGGAGGAAAGGTATTACCAATGTAAAACTACAGTTTGGGAAACTAATAAATTTGCCTAAATCCCCAAGCTCAACATTTTATTCTGCCACCCAATCAGCATTGATATCTCAAAACAAAACCTTTTTCCCCCTAAAAAATTGGTAATGTCAGTTATATGTGCATCGCAGCACAACTTTTCAACTACCAGGTATTAATTTATTTGACCAATAAACTAGAGTATTCAAAAGCAATAAAGAGGAACAGTCATCTCGCTCATAATTTCTCTCAGTATTACCAGAAAATGGGACAGGTTTTAGGAATTGTAGTGTCTTTAGGACATCACCCAGGGACAGGAGTATTTAAAAAAAATGATAATTGCCTGAGATAATCCATAAGGTGAATAGTAATAATGTGAAAATTGCATCTCATGGACATGTCAACCCCAGACTCTAAGCATAACTTTAGTGTGTAGTATTGAAACTCCAGCAGTGGATGCAAATCTAAGCAGATTGTCATGTTTTTTTGCTTAATTTTTGGAATAATATAGTAACAATTTACGGAAAATAGATATATTTTTGTGTGTGGTATTTTGGATTTGGCAATACAAGTTTTAGTAGAGTAGTATGTGAATGATGTGCACTTGGGATCACAAAGCATGAAATTTGACACAAAAGTTGGGCATGTTTAGAAGAATTTTTTGGCTATAGGGGCATCGCAGTTTTTGTGTAACAAAATGCGCGGCCATTCCCAAAATGGCGGCCACTTTTGGTATTTTAGCTCTTTTGAGGGACTAAATGTGTTCGTTGTGGTTTTGGGCTACCAAAACCAGATTTGTAGCCCAGAGCAATGGCCTAAATAAAATTTATTTATGGGTAACTAGTCTTGACAGAAATGGTGGCCATTTTCCAAAATTGCGTTCTTTTTTCCAAATGGCTGCCATCCCTTATTTACCAATTTCCTCGATTGAATATCAGATTTTTTCTACCAAGCATAATTTTATCCTGCAGCCAATCTAAAATTTGTTTGATTTACTAAGGGAGACAATTTATTTTACCACC
This sequence comes from Ophioderma brevispina, assembly GCA_023653785.1. Classification (NCBI taxonomy): domain Eukaryota; kingdom Metazoa; phylum Echinodermata; class Ophiuroidea; order Amphilepidida; family Ophiodermatidae; genus Ophioderma; species Ophioderma brevispina. The sequence goes on along the minus strand of JAMKCH010027874.1, from coordinate 16,812 downwards.
CAGCAATTCCAAATACAACCTGTAAATAGGCAATCAATACAAGTGCAAACATTTTAAAAATAATCCACCATTGCTTGTTTATCTTTGCTTTTACAGACTGAATAACTACAGACAAGTTAGAATGGCTTTTGTTAGTTTTTTTGATACCAAAGATTGTGAACATTTCCAAAATGGGAGGAGGCTTTTATGTTATGGTATGGTCTAATGATACGAGCATACACTATTGCTCAAGTACAGGTATACCCGTGAAAGGGCTGCCACACATGACAACAATGGCAGACAATTATTCTCTTTACCAGTGTTTTACATATATCCTATGCACTTAGTCCCTTGTTGTGGTTACGATCTAATCCATTATTGATATTAATTATGTGCAATTAGGTTTATATTGCCGGAAATGTATTGCTAATGCCAACAGCAGTGACTATTTTGTTGTAAAGCACCAATGATGTGATACCCAAGAGTAATCATATTCTTCAATAGGGAGTTACCAAAATCTGCTAACTTCAAGTGCATGCACACCTTTTGGTGTAATCAATCATGGCTACCCAGTGTTGCAAAGTCGTTAGTGGCCGTGTCAATGTGGAACTCATTTTAACCCTCGTCTTAACAAGCCTTTTCTTGTAACACAGTTTACCGGGGGGGAAAAAAAAAAAAAAAAAAAAGGGGGGGGGGGGGGGTGGTTAACACCCCCTCTTCGATATTTTTTATAAAGCACCCGATGCTTATGATTTTGATACCATTGAATAGCTATGGTCCTCTATGGCGTCACAATGACGTCATCAAGTCCGGAAAATTGCCATTTTCCACAGAAAATAGGCGAAAATCCAATTTTGCGCTAAAAAGGTAGGAATATCGGATTTTTTCGGCTCTAAGTGATGGCAATTGGCTAGTTTTACATAAACATAGAGTTTTAGAGCCATACTGTGCATAATATTTTCAAAAATCCACCATAAAATATCCTCGGGTGGCAACCACACCCCTTACCCTTCGACTTATCAGGTAACTTAATAAAACGTATTATCCTTCATGTTCTTTCTGTATTGCTGTATATAACAATATCTTCATAAGTTTTGTACTAGTTCATATTATTAATAATAATAACAATCTTGATATAGTGCCTAATGTAGAGGCCTCTAGACAATAGATAGAAGAGAAAGACACCCAGTTGTCTCCCATACTATTATGGGGATACATCTGAATCATCAGCTGTGAGGATCTGTGTGTATGTACCCCACAGTGACATTGGTGAAATTTAATTGATCTTTCCTGAATTCAGATGCCTCAACCCTACCTAATCTGGTGAAGACAACTATCCTAGACAGCCGGAGTGGAGGAAGATAAAGAATAAGAAAGACAAAGAAAAAAGTTCACAATATCAGTATTAATATACAAATATTGACTGCTATGAGGGGCACGGTTAAAATTATAGGCCCAAGGTGATGTCAAAACCATGACTATGCCCGAAGAAGCAAAGCTGAGGGCATAGTCATGGTTTTGACATCACCGAGGGCCTATAATTTTAACTGTGCCCCGAATATTAAGCAGTCAATATTTGTTTTATATACCGAATATATAGATTCTTCTCATCTGATTGGTTAAAAGATTTCCCGAACTGACAATGCCTACAACTTACAAACTATTTGCAACGCCTATCGTTACACAGGGGACGTGCACACATGTGCGATCTATGAACACGGGTTTGAGACTGTCCTATTATTTTCCGGGCACAGTCGATTGCCATGCCCCGGGCACAGTTCATCGTGACGTCATCTTGATAGAAAAAAGGGGCCCAGCTATTTTAATGACTCTACTTTTAACCAATCAGATGAGAGGAATCTATATATGAGGTATATAATGAGCTCTGTTTAATTGGAAACCAATGCAGTTGGTAAATATGTTATGTTCTTGACAACGGATTTTAAGGACAAAACGAGCAGCTGCATTTTGAACTCACTGAACCTTAGTCACTTCTCTTTCTGGGAGACCAAAGGGCAAGAAGTTGCAGGATCCAACCTTGATGTAACAAAGTCATGGACCAATCCAATGCCCAGTGCATTTTTCATCAAGGCACTGTCAAAATTACCCAATTTTCCTTATCCAATGCCAGGCAGGCTTGCATAAGTTGTTAACATGATTGTTCTTTCTTAGTGATGAGTCTAAGATGGTACCAAGGTTCCGTATTTCAGCTTTGCGGAAGAAAAACTGAATTGCCAATGATGGATGACTGAAAGTTACTAGTTGGTCTGTAAAGAATGAGAACGAAAGCACAACATTCTCTGTCGTCTTGTAATAAATATCAGCTTGTTGGATTTACATCAGGATCTGATGACTGCAATGCATCATTCGATATTATTTATGGCTGCATCACAATCACAATGGTGGAAAGACAGAGCTGTCATCGGTGTAAACGAAAGATTGAACACCATGGGCAGTAATGATATCCTGTAGTGGGACAGAGAACAAGATGAAGTCAATACATCCAGTAACAGACCCTGTGGAACTCCACATTCTGCTGCCACAGGATCTGATGAAGCAAATTTGATCGATCTAGATTGAGTTCTAGGTAGGAAAAGAACCAACTGGTAACAGATCATCTAGACATCTAGACTTCTTGATCTTGTTGTGGAAATATTATGTAAAAATCTGTTAGCCAGATCTTTTGGACATTCATGGGTACGTAGTGTATGTTTCACTCTAGAAGTTAAATTGCTGACTACATGGAAAAGGTCACGCTGGTTACCTGTAGTAATCTGGTTGCTATGATACTCCGTCTTGGCTTTAGCAAGAAGAGTTGTATTCAAAACACTGATCCTTGTAAGCTTCCTTGTATACTGTGAGCCCAGTATGTGAAACTCTGCGCTCCAGCCGAGGGTGTTCCTTCTTCTCAATCTGAAAGGCATCTGAATACCAAGGAGCATGAGTATGGAAAACTAGAGTGACGAGTGGAGCAGTTATCCAAGGGTCTTAGATAAGGTGTCATTATATTCAATAACAAAGAGAATAATAGTAGCATCTAAAGGTAAACACATAAGTGGCACATCTTATCAGAGCAGATCTTTGATGTTGCCAAATTATACAGGCTTTCAAGCATTTTTTTTTTTTCCTGTCATATGCAGCCCTTCTTGTAACCACAACTTGGAATTTCTTGGCATACTTCAACATATGCAAGGGTTGTCCAGAAGATGTCCAATTATACTCTTCATTTCTAGTCCATCTTCATTCACTTGGACATGGAAGCTCAGGAAATGCAATCATTCATTTGAGCCAACAGAACCGACCTGATAGGTGGCTCTCTTGATATGTTCAGTGAGTTCTGCCTTCATTGGCGGAAGAAGCACAGATATACATCAAGACCACAAAGCGCATCGTTTATTTTAATTTTTTGTACAGCAATGTTTTTTTTTTTTTGCGACTAGTAAACTTCTGCTAAATGTCAAATCCTGACATGTAGCTTAAATGCTTGAGCCGAATGTGCCCTCAAGTTGGGAACATGGTTACATTCAGATGAAAAAAAACATGCCTTTTAATGACGTCTGGGCAACCACTTGGTATGGTTTGCTTTGTTGAGTTTATTATGGTATTACAAAATACCATTCATTCAACAATAAGAAGTAAGGATGATGAACATAATCTCTTACACAGTAAACCGATGCCTAACATCAGTGGTAGCTATGTTGTAGTGAAAACCACCATGCTAATCTGAAAACTAGTGTCTTTTTAATTAAAACCTTTCTTACTGCACACCATGTGTGAAGACTTGTGACTCTATAACCAAAAGGTACAGTTCACAACATAAAAAGAATTAATAAAAGAGTTAATTAAGGCGGCCATCTTGAAAATGAGCACCACTGTTGTCATGCAACCGATTTGAAATTGCTCAATAAAAAATTGTTTGTTTCCACTTTATTGATTGTATGAAAAAAAGAGGTTACATTATATTATTTTCATGCCACAGTCTGTAAAATAGCTGTTAATGGTGGTCATTTTGAAAATGGCCCATACTGCCATGGGATAAGCCCGCAATGGCCATTTGATCGAAAGTCTGTTACAACATTCAATGTGCAATCAAAGCCATGCTTGAATGCTAAAAGCACTGTATTCTCAACTCAATCTCTAATCTAGGGGATAAATAGCAAGTAATGGCAGCCATTTTGAAAATGCCCGCCATTTTAAAAGAGGACAAATCTGCAATGCCCCTCTAGCTAAAAGTCTTCCTTATGCATGCCCAGCATATGTGCCAAATTCAGATTTTATCACCAAGTGCCCACATTCACCAAAAATATTGCCACAATATCTACTCTAATACATAGCTATTCTATTGGTACCAAAATCAAAAGTAATCAAGCGCTTAAGAAGAGATTCCAACAGAGGATAATGTGATGCAAAAAAGGCTTGGTAAGTCGAGGCTAACACACATATGCATTTTTTGTTCCTTGGCCCAAAGGGATGAATCAGCCACTCTAACACAATTGGGTATTTTCACTTTGGTCGTCCATTTTCACGCTTCAAAAATTCTTTGAAAGGTTACAGTATAATGAAGTTGGACATTAAACCCAGCCTTACCTAAGGGATTTCTATGGAAAAAAAAATACCACATTTTGGTATCGATGGCTACTAATCATTCTGGGACACACGTATAACAGATTTTAATGATTTGTAATTGGTTCAAGAATTTGGTATGCCCAACACATACATAATCAAAATTACCACAATTCCCACACACTAGTTAAGATATACTTAATTGTTAAACAAGAATGTCAACAGAAGCAGTGCCGTGTCAACGATGAATATGTCCTCACAGCGGAAGACTCCAAAATGACAGTATGAAAGTCACATAAAATCCTCAGGTAATATATTCCATGGGAATCTTCTCAGTCCTGAAGTTAAATCTGTCCAGCAGTTCAAGACGACAAGGATAAATATTCCCTCGACGACAGTAATAATCCACAGTACTAATCGCGTCCAGATAATCACCACGATTTCTATCTGTACAACAATTAGAATCCTATTTTGATCCCAGCTTTCGGCTTCAACGACGACAGTAGAATAATTATCAGCCTATTAAAAATGGAATTAAAATATAATAAATCATGCGCACTGGTGGAAGCTAAAATCGACCATATTGTAGAGAAAACATAGCCCCTATTAATCTACTGTATAGCTGATTGCAACTGCTACGGCGAGACTAACTGAAATCTCAAATATATATGACTTCATCAACGTTGTCCAGTCTAAACATAGACCATTCCAAAAGTATTCATGCATAAAACATAACCCTGAATCACATTCACTTTCATTATAAAAACTTTGTGGGAAATTCCCTGATCTTTTACAATGTTTTGTCTCAAAGCTAAAACAAAGTTCTAAGTTTAGCATCCTTGGGGACTTCCCCACTTACCCCCTATTGTGCAATCGAAACAGTTGCACTTAGCAAAACAAACCTAGGGGTATTCCCCTTCTCTCTTTTCTAGTTAAACAAAGTACTTTTCCCGTGAGAAATCTCTTCTAATAAAATGAGAACATAAATTTAAAAGTTTAAATCAGAAAATGGAGGCCATAGAACCACGCGTACTCATGCAAAATACTCGTACTCAGACTCTTGTACTCAGGAACAAGTACTCGTACTCATACGCGTACTCAGGCACAAGTTAATCGTACTCATAATCGTACTCAGGCACAAGTACTCCTACTCCTACTCGTACTGGATTTAAAATAGGTATTGTGAAAAATTGAAAATTGCTTAATATTATCAAAAAGTTCTACGGAGCTACTGAATTTTTTAACTTCATACTTAAGTTCAACTATATGCTGTTGTATCAAGAATTGGCGATTTTACTTTTACTTAATTAGCAGATATGCAACTTTTACTAACGACATGTCTGTGAGACGGGACGGATGCGAAGGGATGAGTATCTTCCTACCTTAATTTGGCAATATCAGCTTTTAATATAAATTGCATTTTACTCCACTTCTAGTGAAGCCACCCCCCCCCCCCCCCCACCCCCCCCCCCACAACCCCCCCCCCCCCCCCCCCCCCCCCCCCCCCCCCCCCCCCCCCCCCCCCCCCCCCCCCCCCCCCCCCCCCCCCCCCCCCCCCCCCCCCCCCCCCCCCCCCCCCCCCCCCCCCCCCCCCCCCCCCCCCCCCCCCCCCCCCCCCTGGATAGATTAAGAATTAAACATTACCATATTTCAGAAACCATTTTTTTAAACCATTTTAAATCAATACTACCCATTTCGTGCGTTGTTTTGGGGCGTTGCATACACTAACTCAAATAACACAATATGAAGCAGTTTTACTGGTAAAAGTCAAACGTTTCAATTTCAAACTACAAAAAAAATGACCATGTGTTCAAAAAATGTAATTATTTAAGGAAAATAGTTGTTCTCTTAACTGCATGCCCCCCCAAAGGGTATGTACTTGCAGTCACAATATCTACCAAGCACTTTGCCCAAAGAAAAATTGGAATGCAGTTCAATGATGTCATTAATTTCCATTATAAAATACATGTTAAAAACCAATCAACATGTGTCTATGTAAATGATGCACCTAACGCGTAGTAGTGAAGTAGCACGATGAACTCCTTTTAGAGTTGTAATTGAGCAAAAGGGCCCAAAGGGCTGAAAACTTAATAAGTGCAGAAATTTTGAGTAGTCCATTTCCTGAAACAGAAAAGTTCCTGAAATTAACATCCCTACATTGTAACACTTAATGTACATTTATAAAAACAATCTTTGTTACTGGAATTATTAACAAAAAAGTTAACGAACAAGACTAAGTTTAGAAAAAGTAATGAAAATAATACAATAACCTTTAGGTGTAGCATTGAATTGGAGATTACCCAATAACATTGGAACTATCCCCCCAAATCAGTGTCAAATGGGCTATTCAATTTTTAGATAGGGGCTATTAGTTAAAGCTGCCCTGAAGGTGAAGGTAGAAGCAATTCCCCCCCCCCCCCCCTCAGGGTATATGATATGTTCAAGCCGTTTATACGTCACCATGTTACGTGAATAGACAATATACTGAATTAAAGCATGTTTTTGTAATTCATTTTCTTAGAAATGATAGTACTGTAATTTTTTATTATCAAAATGAAGTTTTCAAAGCATTTATTGTTTAGTACACACAGAAGGGGCATGAATATGGTTTTATACCTAAAAACTTTTCATAAAATAGTTGCAAGCGCTAATTTTTCTGTTAATGTTCCATTAGGCAAAATTTCCGTCCGTCGCCGTTGATTCCGTCCCGACATGAAAAGGACACACTGCAATAGTTTTAAGGAGAATATTAAAATGATTTTTAATTGTTTGTTAAACATGACAGTTGCAACAATATTTAATATTTGGAAAGTTTCATTCATTTGAATATTTTTAGCCCTCGAAAATAAAAAAAATCGCCTCCCAAATGAGACGGGACGCGATTTAAGATCTTTTAATATGTTTTTTTCCTACTTTTAAAAAACACTTTTGAGATTTTTAATGTTGGATTTGATGTATCAATAGAACTATTAAAAGGCAAAACAGAAATATTGTTATCATCTTTAATCAATTTTTTACAAATTCCGTCCCGCTCGCACTAAGAGGGCGCCATTTTTATCTTTAGTTGCCTTTATTTCAATAACGATGCATGTACTCGCAAAAAATTTTTTTTTTCTGGTGTCATCAGGCTTTGCGTTAGTACCCTTTTAGCCAGGGGTTAATTTAGTCAATAGCAGACTTGGATTTTTAGTTGGTGGTGACCATTTTTGGCTTTGGCCACTGATTTTGCCTCTGATGTCAAAGCTTTCGAACATCCCCATCTGAAGGATTAAGCTGAGTAAATGTTTTCCCGTTGGTACAAAAAGTTTGGAAATTTCTAATTTCGTATAGGAGCAAATACACGAATTCAGCCTATGTTTTAATTGAACTATAGGCAAATAAAAATCACATTTTTTCTCTTTAAAGACATTTTTGTAGCTAATACAAGGTAAGAATCTATTGAGGGGTTTATTGAATTACTCTTATGACACAATATTTGGGTGCCCTCAAAATCTCTCGGTTTGCCCTTTAACTTTTTCCAATGTATTTACTTTACTACTTCCCTTTTATTAAACGGTCCAGGTCATGGCCCTAATCGATTAATAGCCTCGTCCCCGATATTTTACCGAGTGGTTAACATTTTGGTATCTAAAAAGCTCTATTTTTGTCTCATTTACTCTGGGTTGAAATCTTATAGCCAAAGGATGCGTGGTTTTGAAGTTATGAGCGAAAATGTGACCAATATTAATTGTACCCAGTACTCTATATGGGCTTACAAAATCACGTTTTTAGCTCTCGCAATCAAAACGGTGAAATATCCGGCACGAAATTTTACAGATGGGGATTTGGCGTGATGACAATCTATCAAAGATGAACCTTTATAATCCTTAAATCGGCCATCACCCTTATGCAAGAATTCATTAATATTAGCTAAAATAAATTTCCCAGTTGTTAATTTCGTTTCTTATCATTAAATCTTTTGAATTGTAAGTAGGATGTGTACGAACCTTCTAGAGGTCGCGATTTTTTCAAATGCGATTTTTCTCAGAAACAAACTTTAAGCCTTTGTTCGATCTGGGAATACCATGCCATCATTTTAAACCCACGGTTGGGTGTTACAAAGGCTTTTCTTGAAATCTATGGAGGTACTGTACTTTTGGCCAGTAAGATGCCCCCCACACAAAAAACAAACAAGCCCTGATGCAAAAATTACGATATGCGCCGGGATGTTGGCACAAACCGCTTCCATTTCGTTCTTCAGGTGTATCCAATAATGATCTTATACCGTATTGTACTCTCTTGTTCCGAGTGGGGGGGGAAACTCTCTTGTATTATATTCATTTTCATCAGTAGTTTTCTAAAGAAGACTTTAAAGTGGTTGTCCCAGTTTTCTGGCCTTTCTATTGGGTTTTCCTTAAAGCTTTTTTGCTAGTTCTGACCATATTTGCTTTTTTGCACATGCTTGCTCTTCTTCATTTAATCTGTTTTGTTAAAGTCTGACTCAGAGATTTCGAAATATTCTTATTTTGGTGTAATAATGACAAAATAGTCAACTAGAACTAACATAGTAACCTAAATGCCCATTCCGAAATTTGAGATGAATCGGATTTTTTCCCGTTTGATGGCATTAAACATTATGTGTAAAGTATTACGTCCATAGGATAACGGTGTATACAAAACTTCCGGATCCGGATATTTTATACAAATTGTTTGATTTTCTATATGAAGGAATTCTGATTTAAAGCTTAGCATTTGGACAAGCATATGTACATGCAAAAAACCACGATTTTTTTTGGAAGGAAAGGGCGCCCTCCTCAGGAATCTCTGAGGTCGGCCTTTAAATCTCTTCCCTGAGACTTAGATTATATTTCTTTGCCTTCCAGCTTTCTCCTTACAAGCTTATCTCACTCTACCGAAGGCATATTTCGTCATGAGTGCAACAAAGTCGTATATATCTACTTATTTTATGATTTTACAGGAGAAACATTTTTGTGTTTCCAATTCTTTGGTTACTTTTTCCAATGAGAATACTCTAACCACGATAAAATGTATTTTTAAATATCTTTTAAATAGTTCATTCCCACTTAAGTCGCTAATTTTAAGAATTAGCTAATAAAATGGCGTAACTACACTATAATTTCCCGTGTCGTGCACAAAGTCGTATCTACAATTACGACTTTTGTGCACGACACGGGAAATTCAATTTTGAGTGCATAAAGTCTTATCTACACCTAATTAGCCTACTAACTCTAATAATTGAGCCTATACTTGGAAATAATTTAGTTAATTATGCCGTTTTATTGAACTTTTGTAATATAATTGAAACTACGCTAATAATTGTGTGGAAAAAGGTCGTAACTACATTTTTTTTTTTTTAAAGATTGATGTTTTTTAAATGTTTTTTTTGTGCTCGAAATTAGCAATAAATTTGGTAATGAAATGAAATTGCTCTTTTCACAAAATGTTTTGTTGAAACTTTTTCTTTATACACCTTTTTTAAAAGCCATCGCTTTACATAAAATAAAACGCGTCGTATCTACATCTAGTTTTTCCCCATGTCGTGCAACAAAGTCAAGCTCCATTTACGACTTTGTTGCACTCAACAAATTCAATTTTCAGTGCAACGAAGTCTATCACACCTAAATCGGCAGCTTCAGCTTTAATAACTCTGCAATAATTGAGTACTGTCACCTGAAATGTATCTCAATTTAACGCAATGAACACTTTTTAATATTATATAAGACCCATTTCACATAGCAGGAAACTGTTAGAACTGGTAGATGCAAGTCAGGGGTTAACCTGTTATACTGACTCATGTAATACATTGCATACATTGGCTAACAGCAGGTCCCATGGCACGGGTTACTGTTCCTTAACGTCTTGTACACGCGTATTTCCAACCCTGCACTTAGTAATGCTTCTCTTTACTCTAAAATAATATTGGAATACATTTATGGCTTGGTTTGGATTCGAACCTGTGCTACCTGCATTATAAACCGATGCTCTTATCCAATACACTAGGAGGGAGATGTGGGAGGTGATGATTCTAATCCTACATAAGCTTACGGAACAAAGCGATAAATATTGTGATATGATAGCACTGTATGCAGTGTACACATTGAGGGGGGGTCAGTTATAACAGGTTACCTACGTATAGCAAAGCATTCAGTGCGGCGCCGGGGGGGCATGGGGGGCATTGCCCCCCCCCAAATTTTTTCTTGCCCCAGTTGCCCCCCCCGGTCGAAAAGAAAATGAAGGATTTCGGGCAAAAGTTCAGTGATTTGGGGCCAAAAATCAGCAAAATTAAAATAATTAAAAAACCTAAAAAATCATCAAAATTTCATATTTTGCCCCCCCAGTTCACTTTTGGCCCACAAGCTTTCACTTTGCCCCCGTTTACCCCCCAGAAAAAGAGGTATGGTGCCGCCATGATAGCATTTACCAGTTTGATAACAGGTTCATGCATGGGAATTGGGTGGATCATAAAAATAATCATTTGGCAAAATGCAGTTACGACTTTGTTGCACTCACGACGATTTATTGGTATTGTCCAAATGCTATTTTCTGCTCCTTTTCGTGTACAGCACAAACCGGCGGGTAGAGGTTTCAAAATCTTACTAATTACTATAAGATACAAGTTATGGCCCCCATACATCGAGGAGCTTATCTCGGATTATAATTCAAGTATTTTACGCTCATTCATCGAAAGGTCTTCTAGTGCGGGGTCCACGAATAAGACTAGTATGGGTACCGGGCTAAAAATGCCATTGCAGCTCCCCGTATGTGGAACAGCTCCAGGCGGAGGTTAGAAATGTACCAAATGTTTCCCCTTTTTAAAACTAGACTGAATACATACTTTTTTATCCGAGTGAGTTAGGGGTCGTCTCAAATTGCCCCGTTTACTTAATGGGTGCTCAAAGTGGCACCATTGATTTTTCCGGAGCACTTGAAATGAAATTTTAACTGGGGAGTCAAAGTGGGCTTACACACAATTTAACGGACACCCAATTCTCAATGGAAAGGAGGCAATTCCCAGTGCGTGGGTGGGATAATCACCTAACCAATTGATTCAATTACCTTTTGCTGACCTCACAATGCAAGTTACTCCATGCACAGGGTTTGTTTACAGTTGTCAGTGACAGTTTGCAGGAGTCAAAACTGCTACACTACATAGTCACTTTTGTTATGGCTCTGTTTTAATGATAATCATGTGTATTATTTATTTAATATTCCATTCAGTTAACAAAAATATGCGTATATTCTAATCTACAGGTAGTTAACTTACGATGTTGTATACAATAGGTTGTGGTACTATTATATATTATCAGGCGTGGGACTACTTGTAAAATGGGGTAGTATAGTTTACAATTACAATAACATAAATTAAAAATGTATATCACACAGAATAACAAACACTGTCAACTCCTTTGCAAAAGTACAAATGCTTATACACTTAACCAATCAGACTATACAATGCCCTTTATTTGTTCCACAAAACTGTTGGTCTTATTTCTGATGATATAGTCCAAAACCATAATTAATAAGAAATATTCTAGAAATTGACACTATTCTACGGAGATCGTGAGTTCTCTATTTTATGCAAGGGACACTCAAATTGGAGACAAACAACATGTGTCTCACTATATTAAAGTGGTGATTTTGTTTTGATTTGCTTGCCTTTAGTGTAAACCTTTTTTTCAGTTGAATATAACAACTCCAGGGTTCCATTTCCATACATCTAACATTTTGCCCATTACATATTTAACACATAATTCCATTAAAATACTTATAAAAATGGGGCCTTATGATAATTTCCCTAAGTTACATGATACAAACATTAAATCTAAAGTAGCAAAAGAAAAATAACTCACTAAGAAATTAGCATAGACCTGTATATTATTCTCATGGTTAGGTGTTCTCCATTTCCATATTTGCTTCTCAATCAGCTACCTTTAAACACACCAAAGTAATTTGGAAGCATACATATACAAGCTTACAAGCTAGTAATAGCTTACACATATTATATACATGATATTGTTCATACTGAATTATTTATAATAAACTCCTGACTGTATTAGAAGTATGCTCTGCCTGTTCCTGTATTTTGATAGAGTTATCTGGCACTGGTGGATAAAGTGCAACTCATTAAATATAATTTTAAAGGGCCCAGCTAAGCATCTGTCAACGGAGTATTTAAGTGATATCTCAATGGGTAATTAAAGGACCAAGCAGTGGTAGAGATTGACCTTCAGGGTTAATACTCTGAGCTAGTTTAAAGGGGGCTAAGTGGGCAGGCAAAGGGAGCAGAACAGAATTAATGGGTGGATAATGGGTGCCTCATTAAAATTTAACGGAGGCCATACATAAAGTGCCTCATTGAGTACCCATTAAAGTTAACGGGCCAATTGGCGAGACGAACCCCTTAGTTGGGTGGCAAATGGTCATATGATGAAAAAGGTTCAGCATTATCATAGAGGCTTTTCCCTGCTACAAGCTGGTGTTGAAAGGAGCTACTTTTCAGGGTTGGTTGTTACCTTCAAAACAAAACAATGACAGAGGTTACCTAGGATATATGCCTCGTCCAAAGGCATTGTCAATACGCCAAAGAGTGCGTGCACTCCGACGGGATGTACAAACAAGCCAGAGCGCTGATTTCCTTGGGATATCGCAGAGTACGATCTCTACAATCCTCATACATAATCGAGAGGTGGGTAATTTGAGGTCACAAAAATCTTCACGACGTCCACGATTGGACTAGATACCGGGCCTACTTGCTCCCTGATTGAACCTACGAAGCATGCTGGGATGCCTTACGGAGAGCCATCAATTACAGGGACAATCTGCTCAAACAATACCAGGAGTCAGCTCAGCCTTGACGGAGAGTGGGACGCACTTACCCATTGACATCATAAAACAACATTGTGGACAGTATGCCGCGACGTCTGAACGCAGTTCATGCCAGTGGTGGCCATACTCGTGTTAGTGACTGATTGACATTTACTATTGAACATTTTCGATGCATGAAACTCCCAAAAAATATGTAAAAAGAATGATGGCAAAACTTGGAAACAAAATCTTTAAATATGCTGTTCAAATACCCAATCTTCCTTTCAGGCTAAGGACAAAAGTCTTAAAGGGTAATTGTGAACTAAGTTTCTGATGTTCGGAAAGAGATGTCAATCAAGTAGTGTTTTTTTTGGTTTGTTTTTTTTTTTTGTTTTTTTGTTTTTTTTTTTTTCTTTTTTTTTTTTTTTTTTTTTTTTTTTGGCGGTATAACCCTCGATATCTAACTCACAGTGAGCAACGGGTATATGGAGGTCAAATTAGCGATTATGAGCTTCGGTGACCAATTTTGCATTGTTTTGATTTGGCTTAGATTATTCAAAAAGCGATACATGTGTAACCATAATCTATAGAGATTCCAAAATGGGGCGCTTCAAAATGGCCGCCAAATTCCAATGTGATATTATTTGCGGGTCTACCAAACGATGAAGAAGCAGATTAGTCCAGATTGCCAAAAGACAGACAAACAAACAGAGACCAAAATGGATGGGCATACTAGTCATGCGTAGGGACGTAATCCTATTTTATCATTAATGGTCTTGGATCTCCCAAAGCAAACAGAAAACCTATCATATGGTTAATATGTATCGACTAAGTAAGACTCCAGCCCAAACATAAAATTACATGTATGACTGACCAAGAAAAGCTCCCAGTCCAAACATTTGGAAATCCTGTTTTGCATTGGATAAAGAAAGGCTCCTAAGCCCAAACATACAATTAATTGACAACAATTTGAATTCATGCCACATTCACTCTGATGGAAAAGCTCCTAGTCCAAGTGATATGTTCTCTTTAGGTAGAATGGCCACAATCTCTACCTCCAAGAATCTGATTGGAAATCTCCCAACCCAGATTCAAATATAATTTATGTACATTGTACCTACCTCATGAGGTTTTTAATTGCCATTCATTCAATATAGATTGGAGATCCTTAAAATGTATCTTATTTTATAAGTACCAAAATAAATGGTAGCTATTCCTACTATAGCTACCTCATTACTCATCAGCTTGCAAAGTTCATATAACATCAATACCATAATTTCAAATCTGAAGCAATTTAAGCACCTCGAGCTCACACTCAATATCCTGTGAGTAATATCACTTTTTAATTAGAGAAGATGAGTTAATGAAACAAAGCAAAATATAACATGAACAGGTCTGTCAAGCTTCAGGTAAAGCTCCCAAAATCTTGCTTACATGTATATCTGTTCCTGTGGATATTAAATTTGGATTAATTATCTTGCATAAATTAAACTAAAATAAAAATCAGATAAGATCTTATAGTCAAAATTACAATCCACAATTGAAATCTGCCATTTTATGATACCCCCCCACCCGGACAAAATTGGACAATTTTCAAGCCATTTTACAAGGTCCTGAACCGGAACTTGACCTAACTGAGTTAGGACGAAATGGAAAATGTGCCGCCACACAATTCCTGAGCCAGGAACTGACTGAGGTTCGTTCGCGAAAGCGTCGTCAGACTAACGTAGCCTTAGTTGCGACATAAGTTACTACTAAGATTTTTTCGCGTTCGTGAAACTTGGACGTAGGCTACGAGTGTATTATGGAGTAGCCAGATTTACCTCAAAACGACGTGATGATCATGAGTACAGTAACACCACTCGTAGGTGTGGGAAGTTGACCGGATCTCTTGCCATTTCTTCAATGCTTCATAGACCTTTCTTCATTTTGACTGCAGGCATTTACCAGTGCCTGTCATATTCATTATTCAATCCTTTTGTTTTCATTTATTGGTATAGGCCTACATTCCTTTTTTTTTTAAATAAATATTTTTGTTGTCTTCCAACCTACAAGAATAGACTCCTAATGAGAAAAAAATAGGTGACCTTGTTGGGTTTTTGAAAGCATTTCTTTCTGTTTCCGATGTCGGCTATCTATATATATCGAAAGTACGCAGATAATAGTGACAAGATAGGCAATGCGATGATATAAGTTAATTGTTATAATATACTTCAATATACATCTAAGGAACGCAGTACTCATATACCAGCAGGAATTCTAAAATACGCCAGGGGTAGTCCGAGTACTATGGATTCCAATTGGTCTATGCTCCCCGAAAACACACGTACGCTTCTAAAATCCGTTAATCGATTTACTATAGAACGCATTCAACACCAACTCGTACATATATGCACCCACGATTACACCCAAATAGACGACACGTAATAATGATCCTAAGTTATGCGACTACGACTGTCTAACGTCCATTGTTCGCGAAAACGCACGTAAGTCACAACTGTAGAAATCATAACAAGCTCTCAGCAAAATTTACGTATATACTTACGATTCAAGTTTCGAGACGGAACCATGACCCATAAGGACAGCTAAAATTGACCAATAGCCTATAAACCTTAAATATAGGAAGGTTTACAGAAATTAAATACCTAAAGAATGATGCTCAATCCTGTGGATAGTATTCAACAGACGGAAAACGGTTGAGGAGCTGCGAGATTGGCAAGGTGTTGGCGAAAAACCACATTACCAAAGTCAGATAAGTGCACCTTATCACTGAAGAATAGCTCATCATCCTTTGGATCAAACACATGAGCATTCTTGAGGTAGTCTACATTGCCAATACTTTGAACACTTCATGAGCCTTTATTAAGTTCTTTCGTGCACCTCTTGCCCGCACCTCTGCCTACTTTCCCCTGATATTCCTGTCTTGGTAAAATGTCGGACCAATTATCCTATATAGGTAAAGTTTGCCTAACACTAGTAAGATTTGACTCAATTCTAGACCCTGATCTCCCCTAACATGCTGCCGAAAAATATCGTTAGTCCCTATATGAAGGATAACAGTGGTTGGCCATTGGTTCTTAACTAATACCGACTCAACCTGTAGGATAAGCGAAATTTCTGGCCCCTCTCAATCCCTTCCATAAGACCAGTCCACCGCCATGAAGTGGGTGTCTTATGCCGTGCGTGGAAGACAAAGGAGTCGCCGACCACCCAGGTACGCATGCATATGAACAAGTCAAAAAGAAGGAATCGAGACGAATTTCGCACACTAGGAAAACGCAAAATGGCTAACTCTACAAACATTTAAGTTCAGCAATAAAATATGGTAATAACACAAACCAAACCTGTGGAGAAAAATGTGTGAAAAAATATTAATATGATCTCTGAAAGTAAGACACCTACAGAAAAACATTAAAGGTGGTTGTCCGATTTATGTGTATTGTGTTCTTACTTGCTATGAGAGCT
>JAMKCH010027873.1:0-18041 GCA_023653785.1 Ophioderma brevispina | reverse complement strand
TCAAATCGGCCTTGGTGTTATTATGCTAATCAGCATATTTAAACATTTTGGTGGTGCTATTCACAATTTGTTTTGCCACTTAAAATATCAATTTTTTTAACAAAACAAACTTTAAAACTATAATATCGAAGAAGAAATATCCTGACAAAACTATACAGGCTCCCTAAAGAAAGCCTATGTTATCAAAAAATTATTTCATATTTTGAACAATAAACTCATTGATTGCAATGACACATGTAGAAAGCACATGTCTACAGTAAACAACTACAAGAGACCAGGGCCGTAGCCAAGGGGTGGCAACCGGCGAGCGCAGCGAGCCGAAAAAAAATTGTTTCTCGACAAAAAAGGTCCACTTCTGGCAAATATGCACCCCCCCAAATAAATTCCTGGCTACGGGCCTGCAAGAGACATACTGATAAATTACTTCCTAACTACAAGATATCGAGGGTTGACAAACAGAAGGACGTAACTCACTTTTTGGTGATTTTGGTAGCAAAAAAATCTGTAACACCTACAGATTCTGAAAACCATGAAGCCTTAACTCAAGTCTACTTCCTATTGCCTATAAAGCAAAATAACATTTCACCACATCTCAATGGTGCACACTTTGTTTACTAACAGAAAGCCTTAACTCTGAGTTACCACCTTCTGATGGTAACTGTATTTGGCCAAATAATGAGTTGAGGCTTCATAGTTTGCACAATTGCCAGAATTGCAACAGCTTTTTAGCTCCCTATCCCACTTATATTGATGATTTCTTTTAAAACATTCCAGAGGGATGACATGCTTAAACATCTGATTGAAATAATGTGTCAATCATAGGCATGATTGAAGATGTAACTCACAGATTACCGTTTTCAGTTACCGTCAGAAGGACGTAACTCAGCATTTAAAGTAATATTAAAGAATTTCTTTAATTCTGCTGTTTGCTTACAGTACCATATATGAGCTTTATGAGATGTTTACATTTTGAGTAATGAATAGATTTGCTTAGTAGAAAATATTAAACATCACATTTATCAAAAGCAGTATTTTTGAGTTAAGGCTTTCTGATTGTCAACCCTCGATATACACATTATACACTGATGAACAAATTCATCACCCATCCATGCATCAAGCAAGAATAACCAATTTCAACAACTTCAGTTACTGCCATTCAACAACCACATCAAAACATACAAACATGTGGACCCCCACCCCTTATACACTTACAGGAGTGTCCAAGACCTTCAAGCCGTTACGTATAAATACAGCATTTAGTGAACGCACATGTCGTCTGCTGTCGCGGTTCCTGAATGTGGACAAAGGTCACCAACATGTGACTCTGCCCAAGGACCATGGTACCCAAGCATTATGAAAATTGAGTAACACATGTGGAAATACCAAGCAATTTAACAAATCTGATCATTTTGGGGCCATGACCTTTATATGACCTTTGACCCTACTCTTGAGGGTGTAACTTGCGGGGCACCAACCAAGGACCATTACATGCAAGTGACATGAAAATGTGTGCACGTATGTGGAAACAGGGAGCAATTATGTTTAGGGTTAACTATTTGGGTCAACATTTTTACCACACAGACACACACCCACACTACCAAAGCAATCCCTATGTGCCATTCCAGGAATCATGAAACGGAGGCTCTCCTCACATATGGCAAAACCATGGTGAATTGGAATTTGTGGTTGTAACGTAACTGGTATGTGACTAAGATGAAAAAAGTATCAGGATTTCAATACTTTTATGTCTATGCAGTGAGTAACAGACTTACATTGGGCTCAGTTTGTTTTGGGGATTAGGAGTATAGCTTTAGCATAAAGGTTCATTCATACTTCACTGCAGTGGTGTGGCTATACACCAGAGGGGGGCAGGGGTGAATTACTTGATTTTGTCGGTTCACTTGAAGAATTCAGGTCATGGCCCTTGCAGGCTGGATTGCCGGCAAAGTATAGGTTTAAATTTCATTGGTCAGCATGCGCCAACAAATTTTACAAAATCGTGCAAGAATTAGCACTCAGAAGACATTTAAAGCATATAAAACCAAAAGAATTACTTTTCAACACATGCGCGTCACATACATTGTAGGACAGATTCATTTTCCTTGGAGGTGGGTGCATTTATATTGTTCGTATATCCCAACATTTTTAGTAACAATTTTGTTATAAAAATATTACCACTTGTGTAGCCTGCCGTCACGGTTTGTGAATGATAGGCCTCATATCACCTTTGACCTTGACACGTGACCTTTGACCTCATAAACTAATGAGGGTTTGTGTGTAATACCCATAAACCAAGTTTGGTTCCAATTGAACTTTAACTTTTCAATTCAGGTCAATTTTACATTTTCAGCCTATCTTAAAACTTTACCTCAAATGACCATTGACCTTGACATGTGACCTTTGACCTCATCAACAAATGCAGGATCCCACATTGCACCTATGACTCAAGTTTGGTTTAAATCCATTGAAATAAGCAGATATTACAGGCAAATGTTAACCCTTTTTCACAACAACAACAGACTACATTAACAACAGACTACAATAGACAACATCAACAGACAACAGTGGACAAAGTGATCCCTATGTGTCTTCCTACCTTAAGGCAGGCGACACAAAAATGGTGAAATTGCACAGTCTCCAGTCTTGTATTAATTAGTTATCACATTGAGCAATGTTGCCATTATTGTTAAACAGTAGAAAACAAAAGAACCTGTGCACTCTCGATGCCAATAACTCACAGGAAGTATGCAGTGCATAATTAAGATGGCTCCCCCCAACTGTGGTTTAACATTATATTGAAAATATGCAAATGCGCTCAATAATAGTCAAGGTTCGTATGCACAAAAGAGTTAGAGAGCGGGTCTAAAGTTAGACCTGATCTAGGTGAAATTTTGTCCAACCAGAAAAGATATTTTCTTCTGCATTTTGTATTATCTTGAATTTGAATCTTTAAAATCAGCTACTTACTTCAGGAAGAAAACATGAATAAAGGTCCCTTTCTGATGAATGTAGATTCCACTTACACCAGGTCTAACTTTAGTCCCGGTTTAAATGTTTTGTGCATACAGACCCAAAGGTTTGCAATTAGTTAATTCAAATTTAAACTAGAAATTTATCTTTCTTGACTTTCACACTCTCTATTTTCATAGAATATGTAGGCCGCCACGTTTACCCTTTACATTGACCTTTTTGGTAGCAACATCCACACATCCAGCTGAATGCTAGGTGATTCTTCCAGCATAGCCATAGCTCACAAAAATAAATGACTGCATGATTACAGCTTCAAGAATATCAATGTTATTTTAACCAACTTCCAGTTATGTTAGAGCGATGGTGAGGTTGAGCCTTCTTTCTTATGAGACTGATAGTACTTTATCAATCCTTATAGATTTGTTCCCAACTACTGACCTTTACGTTCGCAGTGTGCCCCTGTATATCCAGACCTACAGCTACACCATACACTGTCACCAATCCACCTGCATTCACCACCACTGAAACATGTCCACCTGTTACAGGGATCTAATAAAACAGTACAATAAAATAAGCACTTGATGAAAAAAATAGTTCACCGTAAGTCTGCTACTTTTGTCAAAATCATTGAAAGCAGCACTGGCACATTTTCACGAAATATGAAATTTCTTCAATTTGCTCGCAAATGATAGTCTTGGCCGTTGCAAGAACAAACGACAGAGCCAATCATTGAACTCGATAGTGAAGTTGCATAAAGGAGCAACTGCGAATATGATTCAACAGGAGGGCAATCAGAGTGGCATTTTAACCAATCGCCGGACTTGACCTAGCTTGTGTGCAGCGGTAAGGGATTCCACTGCTGCTGAGAAGATTATTTTTACGCACGTATTATGTTCTGGGTTAAAATACATGTTCGCCACTCATTTTTACAGTGAACAGTATTACTGAACATTGTAGTTTATTATCATGAAACTTGTACTAAATTTTTGTTGTATAGCTGAGAAGAAAATCATAACAATTATGTAAATATGCATCTCAACATTGCTTGCGGTGCACTGTAAGTGTACCTAATTTGGTAAACACAGCGGTATTACTGCCCAAAGTAAACATGTAATATATCGCGTTCTGTTACCGGTCTCGTAACACTAGAAATTAGTTCTTAGATTGTGCACTCTACCTTTGGATATTGAGGGTTTAGTGCAAGAAAGCCCCATCTGCAATAGCTGCCATTTGTCAGTTGTGTTGGTATTAAGTGTTATACCTGCCAAATCTAACATGTGGCAGCTATTGCAGATGGGGCCTTCTTGCACTAAACCCTCGATATATTTAGTGAATTTAGAATGGATATTCTGAATCTTTTTTTTACAGTTTCAGATTGCATCCGATCGTAATCCCACCTCCCATTTCCAACTTTTTTCCAACTCAAAAACCAGTGGGACTATCATGGGATGACTATATGGTATCTCTAACATTTAAATCGTTAATTTGCCTTAATACATTTTCCTACCTACCTGAGGATGACATTTTTTTAAACACACTTTATTCTTAAAACCGCCATATCAAATTCACTCACTTTGTCGTTCAGGTACTGAGGGATCTCCTTTTGAGTCCTTTAGAATACCAAATAACAAGTCTTCAAATGGATCTATTGTGGTTTGACCATACACTGCACCAATGAAAGCTGTTGTACAAGAAAACAGAGATTAATGTATTAAAGAGTCACCTTCAAAAACACCTTGTGGTTTAGCCCTGCACCTGTGAATGTTCCTAAACATGTACTTCATATTCCTCAACCCTGATTGGCTCACTGATTATCGCTCATGGTGTCAGTGTAAGTTTGGAAACACTTGATAACTCGAGTATAAGCTCACCCGCCTATAAAATGGAAAAATACAGCGTTCACAGAACATGTCGTCTTTCCTCGTAGTTTGTTATTGGGGCCAAAGTTCATGTGAGGTTACATGAGGTCACCAAGGTCACATGATGTCACCAGCATGTGTAAGTCACTACCCAAGGTCCATTGCATGAAATTATCATGAAAATGTGCATGTACATATGGAAACAGAGGGCAATTACATTTAGGGTTAACATTTGAGTCAACATTTTTACCACAGACACACAGACGGACAGACACACACATTACCACAGCAATCCCTATGCACACTCTTCCAAACGATACAAAAATAGGGGGTGATCTTATACCCATTGAGGGGGATAGAACTTAGAAGCAAATACAAGAACAAAAATTCTAATACTACCGGTATTTCAAGAGCATATTATTCACACTGATATAAGGCAAAGAGTCTACACATTAAAAATCACAAGTTTGATTTTCCCAATATAAGTATTGACTCAAAGCAATCAAGCCATCCCTATATTACTTTGATAGCTCCAGAGAGGGTGGAAGTTTTAAAATGTTACAATTTTGTGTGTGCAATAATTCCATGTTCGTTCTACTAAATGCCCAAACTACCACTTGGGCTTATACTTGAATGTTTGCCAGTTCCTGTACTTTCTTTGAAAATGGGGTGAGCTTATAGCCAAGCGTTACATCAAAAGGGGCAATTCCACGCTAACAGAAGGACATTCAGACTGTTTTTGGACTTTCAAACTAATGTCAAAAATATTTCATAATTCTACACAATTTCAGCTAGTTTTACGAACAAAACACTTTTTGTTAATGAATCTTGCATACTAATGAGCTTGGTAATGGAAGAACACCCATGTAGTGTTAGGTTGCCAAACTCATTAATCCTCGTCTACCTGAGCCATTTTTGTAACAAAACTCCTGGGGGGGGGGTGGTTACCACCCCCATGATTTTCGTTACTGAACATCCGATTCCTGTAAATTTGGTACCACAGGGTAGCTTAGAATTTCTTCTTTCCATTGGTATCAAAATAAGTACCAACATCCCCATTATGACGTCACTATGACGTCATATGTTGAGGAAAGTATGGTGAAAATTGATATTTCGCAATTTTAGCGACTCAAAAACATTATTATAGCACAAAAATGCTATCCTTATATAAAACAAGTCATTTCCCATCAAGTAGAGCCAAAAACCGCATGAAAATCAGATATTCCTAACATTTTTGGCGAAAAATTGAATTTTTCCCTATGTGTGTCTATGGAAATTGACAATTTTGCTAACATGTGAACTTTATGGCGTCATTGTGACGTAATGCTAGGCATGTTGGTACTTATTTTGGTATCAATGGAAAGAGGAGGGCCATAGCTACCTATTGGTACCAAAATCAAGTGCCTGTGATGTTTCTGTGTTGTGCTAGGCATGTTGGTACTTCTCTCCCGAAGGTAGGGTGGTTGCCACCACCCCCCCCCCCCCACCCCCATCACTTTGGGATCACCCTGTATCTTACCCATACCCCGGTGGATGTTTGTTTTTGGATGAAAAGGAGTGCAAAATGTCAATTGACAATTACATTAAATAATTTGGCACCAAAAAGGGGGGAATTAGCAAGCCGGGTAGACGAGGGTTAATATGCAAGATATGGTTTCAAAGTCCAAAAACAGTCTGAATGTCCTTCCATTACCATGGAATTGCCTAAAGGGGCATTTCATAATCCACAGTCTTGTCCTTGTTCCCGACTTGCCTAAAAATCTTGGTTATTTTTGATTCGGTTTTTCCCATAATTACATGTACTTACCTAATAGATAACAGAGCCTGGCCATGATTTCAATATCCTGCAATGAAAGTGAAATTGAAACTGGTTATGTGACAAATTACACGAATAGGATAAAGGGCAAACCAATCGAGTCAGCATTATAATGCAAGTGAAACATGCAGAGTTTGTATTGACAACAAAAGCAAATGCCATGGTTTTTATGAGCTATAAATCGAATGATAGTGATAAGTATACTTCAGAAGCTCCCATGTGCTGCAATGCTACAGTGGGACCATGCAGTGCATACCTCCCAACACTATACAATACACAAAATATTGGGGACTCACACACTCAGAACATTTTTACAGCTTTGGACCCCATTTTAGAATTGTTTTTCTTAAGTCAGTTTCTTCTTTATTCTGGATGACTTTATTTCGGTGATATCAGAAAAATATCACCCTTGCCAAGAAATTATTGGGCTCATCTCCAACTTGCCCAATATTTTCTCTACCAAGCTTATTAATTGCTTGCTTCCTTGTTTGTTTCCCAAAGAGTGGTTTTAAACCTATCCCAAAATGCATTGCAGTATACCTATCCTTTACTGTACCATACACATATTACTCCATACATGGTATTTTTAAATACTGTAATACTGTAAATACTGTAATAACCATTAGACCTTCCAAGATTATGTCAAAAACTGTTTAAAGTATTAACACTTTCTCTGTTAAAAAGAGCATAACAGTTGAGGTTTCTGCAGTTCCCCAGAGGATGTTTTGAGTCCATCCCACAATGCACCAGTTTTGGGAAATTTCACTTCAATACGGTTATGCAATCCCACAAAAATCATATTCTTAACACATAAAAACCCTGACTTTTACACTCATTTAGCCCACATACACGTAGTAAGGGAATATTTGCATGATCATGAAACGTCTTGTGGTTCTAAAACCTTCTTGAACACTTTTTATCCCCAAGTACTGACATGTGTTTAGTAGAGTATGCTATAGGCACAATGCAATGCACTGTGGGATTGATTCAAAACACCCTCTGATTATTCCCCTTGTTCATGACAAATGCTACCAGGTGGTATGGGACCTAGAGCAACTGCACATTCTAGATTCAGGGACAGCTTCCAAGACATTCTCGAACAAAATGGTAACAGGCGATATATACTTGGCACACGCATGTTCAGAAAAAAATACACAAATATAAATTCCAAATAAAAAATACAACAAAAAATTTAAAACCAAAAAACAAGGAAACAAAATCAAAAAACAAAATTCCAATAAAAAAATTCCAGAAAAAAAAATCAAAATACTATTTTTTTAATCAAATAAAAGGTTTTAAAATTCGGCAACGTAGTATTAACAAATTCGTAAATTTTCACCAGCATGGACTTCTTGAACTGTGAATTTTAATGGTATTCCAGCCAGTGTCATATGCATCCCGCATTTTGCTCGCACTGGTCAGCAATGACGATAAAATGGCTCGATGACAGAAGGAAAAAAGTGTTGTCGCTGGATCCATTGATCGATCCACAGAATATTTGTATCGCTAATGTCACTCGAACTCCACAAAAACATCAACTTCAAGAGCTTGTCGCCGTGCTAGTCCAATCACAGCCTTTCTACGAAGGTACAGCACAGAGTACAGGGAATATGAACCCCTCCTCTGAACATCAAGTTTAATCTTTAGCATCAAGGTTAAATAAATAGCTCCCATGTGTTTTGGATCCAAATCATCTATCTACATGTATGAAGCTTAATTGTTCAAAAAAAGTAATTTTACCTGCCTTTTGAGATTTAGGGTTGCAGGTGTACTGGGCCGCCGAGAGAAACTGCTGGCCCAGGGGGAACCTTGGAGTTACGGGCTCCCTTTTACAAACTTCCGTTTTCCAGAACCCTATACCGGAGGGGGGGTTTGAAGTTACAGTGGCTGCGAAGTGGCCATGCGCAGCGCGGGAGTTTCCGGGTGGGGGTGTGGGAG
Source organism: Ophioderma brevispina (assembly GCA_023653785.1). Taxonomy (NCBI): domain Eukaryota; kingdom Metazoa; phylum Echinodermata; class Ophiuroidea; order Amphilepidida; family Ophiodermatidae; genus Ophioderma; species Ophioderma brevispina. The sequence goes on along the minus strand of JAMKCH010027873.1, from coordinate 9,458 downwards.
CTGCATGTAGGCCTATAATGTTGATGCAACTTGTGTGTTTTTGTTTGAAATATTTATATGTAGAGTGTTTATGGAGACGGCCCAGGGGTGGGTGAGTTGGGTGTCCCCCTCCCGCGCAAAGCACGGAACCCTTGCAGTGTTCATTTTCCAAAACACATTTTCTCATGAACATTTGATAGAAACAAATATAAATTTGTAATTGTTTCACTTTTTAATGATAGAGGTTATGATAAACAGTTTTTAAAAAGTAAAATATAGCTGATGGTTTTAGTTTTGTTTCAAATAATAATATATGAAGTGTTCATGGAGAGTTCATATATGAAGCGGCCCGGGGGTGGGTGCAGGCACGAAGCGCGGAAGTTCCGGAACCCTTGCAATGTTCACTTTCCAAAACACATTTTCTCATGTATATTTGATAGAAACGATTTCAAATTGGTAAGTAGTCCACTTCATAATTCATGAAGAACCGTTTCATAAAACAAAATCTTAATTGTGTTTGTGTATATTCTCAAACCAAGAGGCCCAGCACTAAATTTATTAAAGTCTGACTCAGAGATTTCGAAATATTATTTTTTTGTGTAATAATGAAAAAAAGTCAACTAGAACTAAAGATAGTAACCTAAAATGCACAATTCCGAAATTTGAGATGAATCGGATTTTTCGTTCTGATGCAGTAAACATTTATGTGTAGTATTACGTCCCATAGGATACTGTGTATAACAAAAATTCCGGATCCGGAATTTTATAACAAAGATGTGATTTTCTATATGAAGGAATTCGATTTAAGCTTAGCAATTTCACACAGTGATTAGTATATGGACAAGCATTATGTACATGCAAAAAACACGATTTTTTTGGAAATTGAGGGCGCCCTCCTCAGGAAATCTCTGAGTCGGCCTTTAACCGCGCGTAGCACGTAAAAAATGGAAATTTCGTAGGTTACATAGTATTTCTCAACGTAAGTAGGTGTCATTGCCGCAGGAGGGGGAAATGGACCTTTTTTTTTTTTTTTTTTTTAAGTTCCGGAACCCTTGCAATGTTCACTTTCCAAAACACATTTTCTCATGTATATTTGATAGAAACGATTTCAAATTGGTAAGTAGTCCACTTCATAATTCATGAAGAACCGTTTCATAAAATAAAATCTTAATTGTGTTTACATGTATATTCTCAAACCAAGAGGCCCAGCACTAAATTTATTAACCGCGCGTAGCACGTAAAAAATGGAAATTTCGTAGGTTACATAGTATTTCTCAACGTAAGTAGGTGTCATTGCCGCAGGAGGGGGAAATGGACCCCCTGTATCTGCCAATGCGCTCTCTTTCTCCACTCACTCACTCACTCACTCACTCACTCACTCACTCACTCACTCACTCACTTGATTTGAATCCCTATTGGCAATATCTTGTTTCGCCATAAGTTACTTGTGACGTTCCAGTTGACCAACATACCCATCGCATCATGTGCTTTATTATTATGTCTGGAATCAAATCTGAGACGCGTCACCCTGCGCCGATTGCAGTGAGCATTTGCACCAAGCATAGCACGCAACAAAAGTAGAGCTGCTGTATTGGCCAATTGTGCACACGTATTACGTCAGTACAGCTGTGCTTACGCAGTCAACGCACATCAGTTTAGCGATGCGTCTCAGATTTGATTCCAGACATAATAGTTTATTCCATTAACATTAGTATAATACAAGCAAATCAGTTTATCAGACGCATTCTTTAATCGGAATGATGTTTTCATTATGGACCGCGAGATCTATTTTAGGTTTGCAGAAGAGTGTAATTTAAATTATTTAAAAACATGCAGGCTGTAGCAGCGGATTTACTGAATTCATAATACAACTCAGATAAAATTACTCACACTAAGTTATTTCTATTGTCCTTATAATACAAATCATCAGCAGTGATAAATTGCAAAAAAGGCTTAAGTAGAAACACACAAAATACACATGTTTTATACACATAATGGTGCTAGTATCATCGCTGTCATCACTGTTTTTTTTTTTTTTTTTTTTTTCCCTCTCTCTCTCACTTTCTCTCCCTCTCTGACTTTTGTCACAAACACAAGGGCTGAACTTTTATTTTTTACGGGCCCCTAGCACCCCGGGCCCGGGGTCAATTACCCACTGCGGGTGTAAAATTTACTGCAGCTGCATTGGAAATGCGAAATACGGGACAGACGGGACCTTGATCCATCAGTGATTGCTTCTGTTTCAGTGATTGCTTCTGTTTCAGTGATTGCTCCCATTTCAGTGATCGCTCCCGTTCACTCAGCTAGCGGGAGCCCGCGCGAAGCGCGGGCCTCCCGCTAGTGATGAATAAAACAACTTTGAAGTAGCAATATATTGTTTTATTGATTTGAATCCCTATTGGCAATATCTTGTTTCGCCATAAGTAACTTGTGACGTTCCAGTTGACCAACATACCCATCGCATCATGTGCTTTATTATTATGTCTGGAATCAAATCTGAGACGCATCACCCTGCGCCGATTGCAGTGAGCATTTGCACCAAGCGTAGCACGCAACAAAAGTAGAGCTGCTGTATTGGCCAATCGTGCACACGTATTACGTTACTAGGATGCCTTACTAGGTCAAGTACAGCTGTGCATACGCAGTCAACGCACATCATTTTAGCGATGCGTCTCAGATTTGATTCCAGACATAATAGTTTATTCCGTTAACATTAGTATAATACAAGCAAATCAGTTTATCAGACGCATTCTTTAATCGGATTGATGTTTTCATTATGGACCGCGAGATCTATTTTAGGTTTGCAGAAGAGTGTAATTTAAATTATTTAAAAACATGCAGGCTGTAGCAGCGGATTTACTGAATTCATAATACAACTCAGATAAAATTACTCACACTAAGTTATTTCTATTGTCCTTATAATACAAATCATCAGCAGTGATAAATTGCAAAAAAGGCTTAAGTAGAAACACACAAAATACACATGTTTTATACACATAATGGTGCTAGTATCATCGCTGTCATCACTGTTGTGGGACTATAGTACATTAATAATATGGAAGGATTTCCCCTGAATTTTGTACCTCAAAAGTACTAATTATGAATCTATTAAATTATAATTATAAAAGACCTTCTCAGGTAAGTGTGTGCCCTGGTTTAGGAGTGAGAATAAATATGAAACCATTTTTAATATACTTCGTCCGGCCTGAACTAAGGAGTCACGTCAGAGCTTTCACGCAGTCTTATTTGTGCAAATCGCAGTAAGACGCAGCCTAATCGCGAGCGTACAAAGTAGGCGTGCGCGATACACATGCACAATAGCTGCACTAAAGCCATGACATCACTCCTTAGTTCAGGCCGGACGGAGTATAGCTCCGAATATTTGCCAATCTTTTTTTTCTTTGGAGCCTATTTGATTGCACTGCTACATGTTATTGTTACTTTTAAGTGCTTCTAACGTGATGCGAGTACACCCATATGAAAACGTTCATAACGGTAGAAGTTCCTTTTACTACTAGTTAACATTAAAGGTGCAACAAGAGATTTCACATATAGGGTGTCCCTCAAAAAATCGGAAGTACTGATTTCTGCCCTGGTGTAAGCTTTCCATGTTTCTTTGGTTTAAAAATTATGAAATTTCTAATTAAATTGTATAGGAGCAAATACGAAATTCAGCCTATGTTTTACATTGAAATATAAGCAAATTATAATCACCCGTTTTTTTCACAAGGTAAGAAATGTATTGAGTGTCTGATCTATATGAAATTAGTATTATGATACAATATTTGAGTGCCTCAAAATCTTTTGTTGCACCTTTAAACATGGTTACCAAGCTTTATTCCGTCACACTTGTCACAGACACAGTCATGACAGTGAGTTATTGGTCAATGATGTCACGGGTGGCCAAACATACAAGACATTCCATCACTATCGTTGCCCGGGGGGCCACTCGAAATAATACTTGTAAGCACCCGCATGAAAGAAAACGCGGATTTAGGGTGCTTTTGAAAGGCAAAACGGTTTAGGGTCTCAAAACAGCCGATTTAGCAGAAGAAGGGGTGTTTTTTTAGGACTATCCTCGCTTAGGGTACATGTTAAAATGATCTAACTAGAGGTGATAATTCATTACGTATTGGTATAATACAGCGATTTTATACAAACCATTTTTGCCGGCCGTATTTTGCCATCTTTACGGTTTTGGAGGCAGGATCTGCACCGCTTGGTATTTTATTTTATACCCGGAAGTGCCAGATCAGTAAGTGCGTCCGTCGATGCCTACATCGAGCATTAAAAATGTCGCAAGATGGTGCTCGGGTGCTCGTAATTTTAAAACATTACCGTTTGTTTTTCACTTTTGTACTAACTCCAGAATAAATGATATAATTGAAAGCTCGATTGTTATCAAAGATAAAGTCACCTATATCACTGATATATCCCTGCATATACCCAGGCCATCGTCATTTTTCCATTATATTTTCCTTGGCCTATGCATGCAGTGATCGCTGATTCGCCACTGCCGCTAACTCTTGTTTTTGCGTAACCCAGAAGAAAGCATGCCGCAACTTGGGCAGGGCTTGGTGATCTCGCTTGTAATTGGTTACTTTCCCGATTTTGGATTTTGTTATTGGCTATTGCATTAACTAATTAATTCAGCGGGTCATATGAATGTTAGAAAGTGCTGTTAAAAACACAAAATAAAACAAATTGTATTCAGTAGAACATTGATGCTCAATTATAAATCCACATTTAAAAACATACTTTGATCAATTGTGCCCGGGGGGGGTTCTCAGGAGTTTGTTGGGTACCCATGCTCGTTCCAGGGGTTCTGAAGGTGACCCCTAACGGGACCAATTTTCAATGAAAATAAACCCCTAACGGGACCAGTTTTTGGCAAGTTTTCAGTGAAAATATACCCCTAACGGGACCAATTTGCAGTGAAATTATACCCCTTGCGGGACCTGTTCGAAATATGTGAATAAAAATATAGTACAGCTGTTAAGCAGATGGATTGTGCACTTTGTGATAAAAGCATGAAATTTTCCACAGAGATAAGTGTGCCCATATGCAATAATTTTACGATATGTGCCCAGTTGTACCTGTCCTATTTTTTTTTTTTTTTTTTTTCTGATATATCCCTGCATATACCCAGGCCATCGTCATTTTTCCATTATATTTTCCTTGGCCTATGCATGCAGTGATCGCTGATTCGCCACTGCCGCTAACTCTTGTTTTTGCGTAACCCAGAAGAAAGCATGCCGCAACTTGGGCAGGGCTTGGTGATCTCGCTTGTAATTGGTTACTTGTCCCATTTTGGATTTTGTATTGGCTCTTACATTAACTACTTAATCACGGGTTCATATGAATGTTAGAAAGTGCTGTTAAAAACACAAATCAAACAATTGTATGCAGTAGAACATTGATGCTCAATTATAAATCCACATTAAAACATACTTTGACTCCATTGGTCTTCAATTAAAGCACTGATTTCGTAATCAGCTATTTTTGTTCAAATTGGAAAAAAAAATAATGATTTGTAAACTAAGTAGACACTTTAGGGGATTGTTTCCTAGAAGGTTGTCGCGTCGATCGGGTCACCCCCTTTATGTATGAGCGTGTTATGCTCATGGTGATGTGATGTGATGATAGCCCTAAGTCAAATAGACCATCTACTGTGGACCCCGAATGTTTGGTGATTAGACCCCAATTTGAGAATTCCCCTATTGCTAAGCTAGGGGTCCACTGGACCCCTTCTTGTTTTAAAACCTATCACTACCCGTGGGGGGGGTACTAGTACGGTTGCATGTCATGTGTCCCCGGGGGTGGTTCGTCATGGTGTGTTGGGTCCCCATGCGCGTTCCAGGGGTTCTGAAGGTGACCCCTAGGTACCAATTTACAGGAAAATATACCCCTAACGGGACCATTTTTTGGCGAGGTTTATCAGGGAAATATCCCTAAGCGGACCAAATTTCCCAGTGAATTATACCCCTTGCGGACCTGTTCGAATACGTGAATAAAAGATCCTTTAAAAATATCTAATATACAAGAAATGCACAGTGTGCTACCAAAAAAATTACACATTTGGTTTATTTTTTCATATGTGTTTAGATTTAATTTTCTAGATTTGTATCATTGAAACCAGTCACAATCACAAACGATTGTTGACTACCCCTATCGGGACTAGAACTTGATTATTGTGATTTGATACCCCTAGCGGTCGTCCCCGCATTTGCAGCTAGCCCTCTTTTTTCGGAACGAGCATGGCCTGGGTCCCCGACCAAACCCTAGTAACCCCCCCCCCCCCCCGGTCATTGTCATCTTGTTTAGGGCTATAGTTCCTCTGAAGTCCTCGCTTAGGGTATCTGCTTGGGTAAAATCGGTTTGATGAGGTTTCGGCATCCCAGTACGCTTATTAGTACAACGGAGTCATACTGAATTTCGGGCATGTCAGACGGAGTTTCAATCTTTGCATTTCACATTTACCAATCACCCTCATTTCTAGTATAACAACATATTAATAAGTCAAATAGTGTAGCACGAATCCCGCATAGAATATCTCCAAAATCCTGCAAAATTATTTAATTTTCATCGAAGAAAGAAGAGAAGAGAGAGAAGAAAGAAAAGAAGAAACAAGAATTGCAGGAGATCAATAACAAGTAACAAGTAGGTGCATGATAAATAATGTGGCCATTAGGGTTATTTTTCCTTAGTGTAATTGACTTCCTACGCAGCACTGCGTCGACAAGTCCTCTATACACTTTATTTATACAGTGCTACTTGCTAAATGTCGGCTGTTTCATGTCATTAATTGGCTTTTACGTCGTGCCGACCACCATTGTCAAAAACGGACGTAAAGGTTCCCTGTACAATCCTAGCTTAGGGTGATTTTTGAAAGTCAATTCACGCGGATGCTTACAACATTTACACACGCGTGGGGGGGGTGCCCCACCCCCAGGGTATCGTTGTGTTTGACTTTTGAAAAAAAAAAAATCCTGGATCTGACTGAATCTGTAATAAATGGTCAATTGATTGACAATGTGAACATGCCAGCCAATGATCATGACGTGAGTCCTGTCATTTCTGTGGAATGACAACCCTGGCCTGGCCCAAAGAAGCTCCAAAAGACGTGACCCGTACGGTACATTATTAAACAGTGAATCCCGTTCATGCTGTATTGCTCAACTATTAAACAGTCAAAAGGCATAAAGGCTTTGAGTTATTGCTGATGCTGCTGTCGACTCTCCACAACTGACCTCATATAGTTAAGGAACTTACCATCAAATTACAAGATTTCTTTTTCTCGTTATAAACCCGTAGACATATCAGCAATTCTATGATCTTACCTGAGGCTGTGTTTATTCCGGTTGTTACTGGGAAAGAGGTAATATTATGCGACACGACGGGCATGCGCTCTTAATCAATTGGCCATTCTCCGTCCACAGATCGATAACGTTGGCGTATGAACCAAGACCGCGCACAACAAACCTCTATGCGACCCTCTGGAAAAAAATTTTTTGGCCCCATATGAAGCAGATATAGGGGAAATCCCGACTATCAGATCACCCGCAGGGGCCAATCAGTAAAACAAAGAAGTTGATTGAAGGGGGCTATGAAGCTTCAAGATCAATAGTCCATTTCTTAAAATGCATTTTAATTTATTCAAGTTTTTTTCAATTTTAGCAAATTGAAAAATTCGACAAAAATGAGGTTGTTGACAAAACCTGCAATATAACAAGAGAAAATTAATACTGTATTGCCATTTGGGTCTAATCCCATTTGGTCTAACTTAATGTCTCAAAAACCGTGTTGCTAATAACCAATTTGTCTAATAACCATTAGTCTAACATTCCAATTATCAATAACCAAAATGTCATGTGCCCATTGTCCCCTTCCCCCTCTAGTCTATGCCCATTCCGTCTACTACCATTTGGTCCAATAACAACAAACACCATGTGGTCTAATTCCCATTTGTCCTATATCCATCTTGTCTAATATTCATTTGTCTAATATCCCATTGTCTATATCCATTTGGTCTAAATCCATTTGGTCTCATATCCATTTGGTCTAACGTCCATCTGATCAATATCCATTTGGTCTAATATCCATTTGGTCTAATCCCATTTGGTCTAATGTCCACCTGGTTCAATATCTTTTGGGTCTATACCATTTGACAGATTGAGACCAAATGGATATTAGCTCAAAGGATATTGACAATGATAGTAGACAAATGCGTATTAGACTACATAGTGTATTAGACCAGATGGATCTTAGACCAGATGGATATTAGACCAATTGGGTATTAGACCAATTGGGTATTAGACAAAACAATGGATATTCGACAAAATGAAATATTAGACCAATGGGTAATTGACCAATTGGCATTTAGACCACTCGGTTATAGACGATATGATATTAGACGATATTAGATTTAGACCAGATGAGACTACATGGCTTATTAGAAATGGAATATTAGCCTAAATGGTTATTGACTAAATGGTTTAGACCAATTGGGAGTTAGCCAAAATGGCAATTAGACCAAGTGGGATTAGACCAAATGGCAAGTCACCATTAATACAGTGTCATGCTCGGAATGGTCTCTAACACCAAAAGTTTACCAAACATTTTCTCAAATTGAAAACACAAAAGACCCTTATTTAACACTATTAATTTGACATAAAATTCATCCCATAGTGAAGCACCTTTGTACATTTCAACGAAATAGGTGTAAAATTGATTCCGGCAACTCATTACAAAAGTATAGAACAAAGTTTGTTGAATCAACTATTTCAGCTCCTTTCCAATCTTGTGAAGACATGGTTTTGTGCAGAAATTGTCCCCCGTGGAAAAAATTTTAATGCTCAATTACAAAGTTTGAGATGAACGGACTTCTCTTTGTTGTAGTAAACATGTGGTATAACTATAACAGTACCAGCTAGAGCTATGATACTGGGTATACAAAATTCTGGAGCCGGAATTTTATTACATATACAAAGGGTGTCCCAGAATGATTAGAACCCATCGATACCCAAAAGTGTTTTTATTTTTTTCCCTAGAAAATCAATAACATTAGGTAAGTGCTGGTTAATGTCCAACTTCACTCTGTAACCTCAAAGAATTTGACGTGAAAATCGGATAACCAAGTGAAAATACACTCATTTGCGTTATAGGGCTGATTTCATATCCTTTGGGTCTAAGTTAAAAAAAAATGTATTTGTGTGTTATCCATCGAGTTACCAATCCTTTTTTGCATCACATTATCCCTCTTTGGAAATCTCCTTATTAAGCACTTGATACTTTTGTTTTGGTACCAATAGATAGCTATGGACATTCCTCCTCTTTCCGCTTGATACTCAAAATAGTACCATCATGCCCTTTATGGCATCACAGTGGACGTCATAAAGACCATTAGGCAGCAAATAATTGTCAATTTCAGAAAACACAAGTGCACAATACGCGAAAATTCAATTTGCACCAAAATATTA
>JAMKCH010027872.1:0-17839 GCA_023653785.1 Ophioderma brevispina | reverse complement strand
CCAGAGCACAGTTACTCAGCACAAATAATTTCTGAATGTTAGTCAATCAATTGCTTCTATTGTGGAAATGGTAAAACCACTGTGGCACTAAATATATTCCACAAACCATTGTAATTTTAATGCACAGCCTAGGAGGTTTCTCCACAATATTTTGCCACGTCTTATTTCATTTCCTGAAATAGGCACACACATTGTCAACTAGAGTTGTGATTTTTTGTTTTCTTTTGTGAAAGAAAGATATCCAATTGCTGGATTGTACATGCTACAGGGCAAGGTTTTTCCCTGGTAATTCATTTCGTCATTGCCCAATTTTGGTTGCTGATGTTTATGTGTCCGTTTACCTAATTTGGAAATATTTGGCTCAAAAGATGCTTTAAATGTAACCATTTTTGGTATGTGCCATCATTAATTTGTGAATTTTTATTAATCTATTCCTGCAAATGGCCTGTGCACACAAGTGTTGAGAAAAAAAAACCCATGTGTGCTTGCCGGATATTTCTAAACTGGCAACCTCGTAAGCACAGAGCTTGAGCTAAAAAGCCAGGGTTGATAGAGGAGTGATCTGTAGGCATTAAGTCCACTTCCCAGTGGCAGCGCCAGACTTCTTTTTTGGGGGGGGGGGGGGGGGGGGAAAATGGAGGAAAAGTGATTTTTTGGGGGGGAAGTGGTAAAATTCTGGGGGGGGAAATATCAAAATTTGGAGATTTTAAACCAATTTTGGCCCCGAATCAGATTTTCCCCCAATTGTGATTTTTGGTCCCCCAAATCGCTTATTTTTGCCCCAAATCGCTTATTTTTGGCCCCAAATCGCCTGATTTTGCCCCATCTGTCATTTTCTTTCAGCCGGGGGGGGGGGGGGGGGGCAAACTGGGGGAAAGGAAAAAACTGCCACTGCCACTCCCTCAATTAGGTTGCATAGCAAGACTCACTTGGTCAATCTGCTGCATATATTTTCACACTGCCTTGAGAGGGGACGGGGAGGAGGAAAGATGTTTATAGTGCAATGCGGTCGGTCTAATCTCTTTGCATAGCTGCCCTTTTATTAAAGTGTGTTCCAAGGACTTATGAACAAGATTGTAGGAGTGGTCGCGTGTTGGTGTTTTTTATGTTTTTAGCAAAGTTCTAATGCCACCAATACTGTAAAAATATTGCACATTTTTCCCCAATCATTTTGCTATGATTCGTCCATGTTTGCTCCGAAACACGATTTACATTAAGATATCAATATGGGTCGGATGGGGCCCATGGAACAAGGCAATTTCTTTAGCGCCAAAGGGTGATGTGAAACCAACTTTTCCTGTGAAAATGTTATGTGAATCAATAGATGGAGTTGATTTTTATTCCCTAAGGGTTGCTTTGTTCCTTTTTTCATTCAAAAAAAAAAAAAAGCAAGAAAAAACACAAACAGAAAAAAAAAACTGCTATGTAAGTCCAAAGTCATTGCTTGAGTTTTCTCGGATTCTGGACAACAAAATCTCAAACCGCACCAAGCCATCACAGAGAGTTCTTTCTAAAAGTACTTGTGTGCTCTGTGACCCTTTTCTGAAATTATCCTTATAATAAGACCATCATAATCTGCCAACCAGGCCTTATACTTGCATAATATACAGCCATGCTTTTTGACCGCATATAATTTTGGTTTGTGCATAATATTGAGTGCTATTTTTGGAGCACTTGAATCGAGTTGATGGTTTTTGTATTGCGTACTTAACCTTCCAACTACAAGGACGATCGATCCGGAAATTTCACGTCCAATCTGTCTTGTAAAGACAATATTGATGGACTAAAGCATGTGCGTGTGTTGGTGTAGTGTTGCTTTGGAATTTTGTAATAGCCATAATGTTGTTCCTCAAAAGATGTTTGTGTGGATTTTGTGTGCACTGAATTAGGCAATTTTGGAAAGCCAAAAATAATTGGTATGAACTGGAAAGCTGAAAATAAAGTTTCTCAAAAGTACAATATTTTTAGTTCAGTCCCACTGGTGACATACCTCTTGGGTCCAATTCCATTTGGTCAATGTCGGCAATTGGTCCAATTTATTTTGTCCAAAATGAACGGAATAAAGTGAAATGGGCAAAACAGGAATTGAAATGGGAATTGAACCAAGTGGGAATTGGTCAAATAGAAATCGGACCTAAATGGGAACGGACCTAGTGATAATAGACAATTTCCCAACATGATGACCCCGATAAATGTTCTAACTGGTCATCACATGTAATGTGGGGTGTAGCAGTTAAGCATATTTTGCCTTTGGCCTAATACGTGGGCACTCACAGATCTTTGTCTTTACTGCCCAGATCCTGGTCCAATTTTGATGATTATCATGTTTGAGGAGCCCCGATGTTGTAAATATCGGATCTGAACTAATAATCATAGAATCGGATGATTTATGCCCAAATGTGTATTGGTCTCGCTAATGAGTTTTAAAATATTGGACTCCACTTGCTTCTCCTCGCCCAATATTTTTGCAACTCCTAGCTTGACCATAAATTTGGGCACGATCCCATTTTGTAACTTTAGTAAAACCAAATGTCACCCTCGCATCTGGTGTGAATCAGGTCGTAGTTTTACAGGTCAAAGGTCTTATCTGTTATATGTTCTACCCCCATGTCCTTGTGACCCCTATGAGGTAATATGTTGTTGCCGCCGTGGGGGGAGGAGTCTAACTGAAAAAACATAAACGGAAGATTCTGAATCGCACAGGGGTCCTATAGGTGATTCTTTAATAATGCTCGCGTTTAATTTTTTTCTCCTCCTCAAAATTTTGATTTTCTTTCCTGACAATATTGGGAATCAGCATGAAGATTGCATTCAAATGAGTAAAAACAATCCTAGTCTTTTGGGTCAGTGGCTTTTGATATGGCTACAAAGGACCACAGATATCTCAAACCCAAGAGGTTAATGATTCCGAATGAACAGCTTTTGAGTTTTACAAGGTGAGTGGTGGGACAAGCATAGAACAAGGCGACTTACTCCTCATAGCCCTTGAACAAAATTGGATTAATTAGAACCTTAACTTTACTGCTTCATAATTTTGAACTACGTAAACAAAAACAAAGCCAAGAATTTGGTATAATTGTCATGTGACTTGATAGCGTTTCCTTCTCTTGTGCAAAAAAGTATATTTTTCCATTTTTGCATATGTGGCATGCGATGTTAGAGACTCTTCATCTGTACTTTTTCCAATTTTGGTATTCATAGTCTACTTCGTATATTATTTTTCTTCTGACGTACACAATCCGATGGCCATCTAGTAAGTGAGTAATAGCAGTGGTCTTAAAACAGCTCTCACTGCCTTGTTCACCCTCCAGTAACACCATCTCAACCCAGCAGTGTAATTATTTTATAATCACAGCTCTTATTGTGGTCAGAAAGATTTGGTTGTCCTCCAAACCAATTTTGTCATCGCCGCCTCCTCTGCGTATCCACAAATTATTGGTAATGGCTGTGTTGTGTCAGGATTTAATTAGCTGAGTAAATTGACTCGGGGCTGTGTGTATCCACGATACAGATGCTGCTAACATGGCCCAGTCATAGCATAATCCCACTAGGTGGGATTCGAACAAGGGCCCCCTGTGCCCTAGTCCCATGACCAGGGATGGCAAAGCATGGGTGTGCGCCATCTGGCCCGGCCATTGATTTTCGCCGCCCTTATGTGTGCTCGTAGGACGATGACGTCATTGAATCTTTTTGAGTTACTTACTGCATTTCTAGCCTCAGCCCAGTGAGTTTTAGTGAGTTTTGGCCATGTTAGGGTTATTGTAATCTTTGTCCAGTCACACCTAACATAATACCGCTGTGGGTCATACCATGTGTACAACATTTTTCTTGATGGCCTCCTCTTTGTACTAATAACAATGTAAATTATAAGGTTTGCATGAGTATAAGGTCAAACAAGGTCACTTAGTGTCAAACAAGGTATTTAAAATAACGTATGCTGCCGCGCCCACCCTTTCTGGATTGCATCTCAGTTTCTCATTGGCTGTGGCTCCTACATTATCAAACTACAAATCATCATCATTTGGTCTCCGGAGAGACATCTTGCCTTTGGTATTATTTTTTGATTTGGAAATGGAGGACCAAAACAACTTTTTTCTCCCTTATGGTCCAAGAATTCGCATGTGATATGCATGGCAAAAAAATCTATCTCTATGAATAGGTGCACTACGGCCTTCTATGAATCTAAATGTATTTTACGATATATGTTATTCATTTTCTCATCATTTTTGGGTTTCCCACAAGTTTTTTTTCACTACAATTTGTAAGATAAATGGGAGGAGCAGTAACTGATGGATCTAAAGGATGTTTTAATTCCACAAGTTCCCCATTATTATGCAATTCATTTTGAATGATTCATGTGACCCCATACAGAGCCCATTCCCAAATGCACCCAAATCCAGACCTGAGTGGACTTAGGCCTTGTAGCACAATTCCTTCCATATGTACTTGTTTGACAAAGATTTCAAGGGGTGGGTCTTCACAACTGGTACCTAAACAGTCTGTATCTACACATGCATAGATACTACATATTTCAACACAAAATCTCATTTCTCAAACTTGGGCAACATATTATTAACTCTTTTTAACCCGCCTGTATACTGTATCGGTATAAGTTAAGAGGCTTTTGAGATGGCTTCCCGATTTGAGATGTCTTCCCGAATGAACCCAGGTCATTTGGAAGCCATCTTAGAAAGCTACTCACCTTTGACTAGACTTATTCGAACTCAATTGATGCTTTTTAGTGGTGATTCCAAATATGAATTTTTTGATTTTTTTCTAAAAAGAAATTACTCTGATATGTTGTGGGAGCCCATTTTTGTACTATTGGTTTGAATGACTATTTTCGTCTCAATTGAATGTGTTTACATTGTCATGCTTCAGGGCACAAGGTCAATATGTTTACCTTGGTCAGACCTGCCTCCAGAACCACCCAAGTATGCAGAGAATACAAAAAATCACCTTTAGAAATAGCTGAAATGTTCAGGTGAACCAGGTGCATGTAATTGTATTCTTTTTATCTTGAATTTGTAGAGGAGCAACAATGTGCATTCACATATTTTTGATCATTGAAAGGACCCTGTTGACAACACCGTGTCCTGCCCTATTGTTGGATGTCTGTGTTGACTTGTGCACATTAACCATTTTGCCCTTCATATACTAATGGTGCTTTCACTGGAGGTCAACAGGTCAATTTGGCCAGACCTGTTCCTCAGAACAACCAAGCATGTAGATAATACAAGAATCACCTGCAGAAATTTGAAATTTCCAGGTGAAACAGGTGCATGTATTTGTATTCATTGCATGCCTGGATGATCCTATAGGGCAAGTAAGTCCATGTCACTATATTTGCCTTCTGTGAAAGGCTCTATGACGTAAATGCACAATATTTCATAATAGTGGAGTATGTGGCATTTGTGGATGGCATGTTGGTTAATACTTGTCTGAGAGTGTCTACCTTACCGATGAGTCAATATCTGTTTGATGGCGTAAAAATAATCGCTTGCATTCCACTGCGGCAATCGGCACATGGTAGAATTCGCTGTTTAGTGCCCGGTAATGGATGTGTTTTTCCAGCAAGCGCCCCCAACAATCACACGCTTAGAGCGTGGAATTAAACCTTCCATTGTATAGCATTTGTCCTGTGCCCCGTCTTTGTTTGTAGCTATTGCTAGGAAACAAAATCCTATTCGTGGACTATACTCGTCGTGGCCTATACTCTTGTTCGTTGTAGGTGGACCTTACCCGCATTCTTTTTGCCACTTATATTCTATATATTTTGGACCACTTATATTCCTATATATTGTCAGAGGAGAGGCTCCAAGTGTGTCAAAATACATGAAGTTACTAGAGTTTATTTACCCTAGGGGTTGCATTATGACCTTGAATCTTCCCTAGTGTGCTTTATTCAAAGGTCTGTTGTAAGACCAAAAAAACTAACAAACTAAACATCTTAGGTGAATTAAGTAAATAGTCCCTCCTGTGAATAGTGGGGCATCAGGCGCTAGAGCTTAACATTTGAAGGGAAGGGGTAAAGGGTTAAGGAGCTAAAGAAGATAGCACATCTTGGTTGGAATCGAACCAGGGGCCCCCGGTGCCCCACTCACAGGGGGCAGGCCACAAGGGTGTTGCTGGCCTGGTCAGAGATTTCGTGCCCATATGTGTTCTAATGATGACATCATCGCATTCTTTGGGACTTCTAGCCTCGTTGAATGGTATTTTGTGGTATTTTGGCGTGTTAGGGTAAGGAATGTATTGAATCAGTCCAGTGCTGCCAACTCGTGATGTTCTCATGGCATCTATAACTCTAAAATTATAATGAATTCAAATTTTGTGCCTGAAGTGGGAATCCAAACTTTACAACCTTTAGGATTAAAGTCAGTGTCCTATATACACATGCCATGAAATCGAAACTGGCAGAATTAGGTTATGTAGCACCATGTATGAATAGTACACAATGAGAATAGTAAAAAATTATTAAAATTATGACATTTGTATAGCGCTTCTCACACTGTACAAAGTGTTACAGTTATTCCGCTGCCACTAGAATATTTCAGCTGCCGTAGGCAGCGCTCAATGACAATGTTCAACAGCTCCCCATTAGCACCCTGGTGAGAGAGGCAAGCGGGTAAGTGCCGTGAACCCAAGTGCCACACAAATTGAACCTCAGGCGGGAACTCAAACACAAGACCTTTGGTCATGAGGCAATAGAATTCACGCGAAAAATACCACACCAGTCCAAATGACATTGCAATTAAAAAGTCTTGTACGGAAGTATATCTGCATATCATGTTTGTATGGATCAAGTGTGGGAAAATAATGGATCAAAACATAATAATGATAAAATTGGATGATTACCCCAATATTATGGTTGTTATGAGTTTTAAAATATTGTGGATCGACAATCCGCCCAATTTTGCAACTCATTAACTGACCAATAAATATGGGTTCAAATGATCCAATTTTTTATAACAGTATCGCAACAGTGCATCGTGCAGATTTGAAGCAAATAAACTTGTATTGTATCGAGTAGTAGAAGTAAATAAAGCCCATAAAAGTGTTGGGGTTGGGGATATATATGTAAAATAAACTATGCCAGATATTGGATGGACTGAGTTGATAACAGAGCACATATTGCCCCAAGCCGAGTTCAAATAATCTGGCGAGTCGAAGACGAGATATCCTTTGCAAGTGCGATATATTCTGTTAATCAACTGAAAAATCATGCAATTTTATTATTATATAAGAATTTTAGCTTGACAAAATATTTTTAAATGGGCTTCAAAACTAATAAAAGGGGAGTATTTGCTTGACGACTGCCAATATTTGTTTGCATATTGTGCAGTGTTGGGCGTACACGCGCACTCTCACTGCATTATTGCACATCAGTTGCATAATACTTCCTATGTATTATGCTCTGTGTGGCATACTGTGAGTGCAGTAGCGGCGTACCGCCAACACTGCACAATACGCAAAAATATTGGGGCAAACAAACGTGTCATACAAAACTATTTTTTAGCTTGAAGCCACTTAAAACTATTTTTGTCCAGTCATGCAGCTTCTTCTTGCATAAATATCTGTTGAATGGCTTTTTTTTTCGGCCAGAAAATATTCAGGCTCTTCTTCGACTCGCCCCGGTATTTGATCTAGGCTCGGGCGCTATTTTCTGGCTGTTATCAACCTCATCCATCCAATTTACTAAAATTATCGTTCAAAAATACATGGGTTTCGAATAAGAGTCAGAAATCCTTTGATTTTGAGGTCCCAGGGGATGTGTACACTGTCGCTGGAATGTAGATTGATACTCAGTGGTTCTGTGTGCGGATCAAATAGCTGTATGGGAACTTGGCGAAATCTTCTCTGGTCCTGGGACCATTATTTGCATCCCGAAATCTCAGTGTCCCTAAAAAATAAACCGCCTGACCACCAACGGCATAGAACCTCCTCACTATCGTAGCTCATGTCAATTATTGGTATATGACAATTACAGTAGATAGTGAATAGGCTGCCCATAAGATAATTCAATTGGTTATTCTTACCCGCAATGATTGTGAAAAATTATTCAAATATGGTTGAAGTAGAACATAGTGCCCTATAAGATAATTAAACATGTGGTCTTGGTACCATGGTTTGGCCAGAATCTCACACATCATTTAGTCTAGAAAATTTTAGCTTTCAGGAATTTTGTCACATGATCTTTAAAGAACTTGGTCTCTTAATTCATGTGCCTTTTTGTCCCAAGAACAATATGTGTGCATACGGATGTATGCAATGCCCCTAGGTGTCCAATCATACTGAAGCTATTGAGATAAGCCTAGTCACGCTTCAACAATTCCCATCAGATGTGGTAGGTTCACTGTCCTGCATGAACTGGAAAACGCAATTCACATGTATTTTAGCTGTATAGTCCTTGATATAAGGCTCAACTCAGGCAGATGTTATTGGGTTAAATATTTCCAATTATTGATGACTCATTAAAGCGCATAGTGTCAGTTGCTGGCATTTTTAAGCGGTGAGTTAGCACTGTCATTGAGCATTGTTGCATGGTTTTTAGTTTCATATGTAGGTTAGTGTGTTTTGATTGAATGATTTAAGTTTGCCTGAAAATTCCTAGGTTCCAACATTCTGTCTCTACTACATGTGTGCCATACAAGGTAGAATTGGGAAACCAAGTTGAAGTTTCCAAGTAGAATGGTTTTGTTGCATGTGAGTACAGCATTTAGGACATGTCAAACAAGGTAGAGTTCTGTATGTGACATGTTTACCTAGCTGTAGTCAAGGTTACGCTTGATGTTTAAACTAACTGGTTTTGACTTCACGTAGTACCTTTAAGGGGAACCATGTAGGTTTGTGTTGCAAAAAGTAGTTCATTTTGACATTCCTTTTCCAGGTGAACAGGTAGGCTACCATACTGTAATTCAAATGTAGAAACAGGCCTGTAAAAAACTAGATTTGCTTACATATTGATATGATTCAACCATATGTTGCAGTTTATTATGTATCAAATTGTACTGTAGTTGGTTAATTTTACTCGACCTGATTTAATGATCTAAACATGACATGGGGCTGAACTTAAGTGCAAAATAGAACCCCTGACTGTGTAAGTGTTTCAGGAGTTGGATCTAGCTTACATTCCTCAAAATTTGTCAATTTTATGTAGAAAATTAACTTCTAAAGTTCTCATTGGGCTTTTCCCGGTAAATTCCACACCCCCTATGGTAAGCACAACTGGAATTGATTATACATCCCTCCCATATCTGGGGTAGTGACTTCAATCTGGAATAGCCCACATGATACTCATGTCAATGGGAGCTGAACCTGGTGATTCCAAATATATTCGTACCCCATATGGGGAGGCACACTACTCAATTTGTTGTGCTTAAGGGTATGGCATGAAAATTGAGGAATTTGGGAAGTTCTTCCAAGGAATTTTGGTATTTGAATTCCCTTTGGAAAATTTACAGCTAGCTTCCCAGGAAAGTAACATTTTTTCAGTCCTGTACAGAGGGGGTTTGACGGTGTGGAAATTCTCCAGGAATTGCTCCAACATGAGTAGTTGGGTCAATTTGCAAGAGGCTGCAGCATGAGCCAAATTTGCTTCAACCAACACAATAAGCATAGGTCCAATTTTGTTGACATGTATTTTAGTGGCAGATTATTGTACACCCAACATGTGCCAATTATTTATTTCACCTTTCTATGGCAATAGCATGTATGGCAAAACCAATACCAATGGATCAGAAGTGCAGATACTGTGTAAGAAAGAATACCCTGAATTAATGCTGGAAAATAGGTCAGGCCTTATGCTATAGGTTAAAAGTGCAGTGCCCTAAGGTCAATGTCTATGTAAATTGTCTGAAAAAGTCCGACTGCAGGCCATTAAAAGTAGAACTTATTTCATATTAAAAGTAGTGATGTACCTAGGTCTGGAAATTATCCTGAAAAAAGTTTTCAATTGAGAGATTTTCTGCTGGAATTTATGACGGCTATGGCAAAATAACAGGGGTCTAAAAAAAGAGAGCCTCAAAACCACCCCATATTATGAAGAGAAAAAGTAAACCATACAAATTTAATACCACATCTGCAACGCCTAGTGCATTTCGTAGGTTTCCGGACACCAAAAAAAATCTTTCCAAAAAGACACATATTAACCAAGTTATGGCCGATTGAAAATGTGCACCACTTTTTCCATTTTATCCATGGATTGTTACTGTTTAACAAAAAACAAAACTGTTTAGCTGTCTTTAGTAGGGGTCTCATTTTCGGGTATTTGATTCCCGGGTACCCTATTTTTTTTTTTTTCCGAGCGAAGTACCCGGTACCCGAATTCTCCTTCAAATTTTGAAAATTGCTTCAAGTAGTTAAAACAAGAATTACATTAAAAAGTTTTATTTAAACTTGCCATTGCCAAGCTCCACACGAAATAGTGATCTTAGCGAGTCCCAGGAATTCGGCGGTCCGCCCGCATGTCGATGTCAACTCACTTGAAATTACCTCTAACTGGCTCTACACGTCATAGGTAGCAACAAAACATGTGCCATTTACTATAAAAGGTGAAGTAACTTACTTCTCAGGTCTAAAAAGAAGTTAAAAACTGGCCATTTCTAACCGAATTTGTGGTGATGTTATTGATTGCCCGTCATGTGCCGCGACATTTTATTTTCTGCTCAAAATTATGTTTCCTTTTTCGCTAGGTACTCGCCCTTAGATCAATGATTGAGTCGTCTGAAACACACAGCGCACGTTTCAGAGAAATTATGTCGAGTCGTGTTAGCTCGTGTTGTTGACCGATTGAAATCATAGCGACCCCGTTGCAAGGCCTAGCGTGTTGTTTTGAGGATTTATTTTAATTACACTCAATGGAAACATTTGAAGGATTTAGTACTTGAGTGACACTATTTGCTGCAGATCCTAGTGATTGAGAGTGAGTTTAGCCAGGTTTTGTTATATGGAAATTTTCGGGAATCGGTAGGGATTTTTATTACCCGGGACCCGAGATGATCGGGCGGACCCGAATTCCCGGGACTCGCCTAGACCCTAGTCTTTAGACATACACATTCTCCAAGCACTTTCTTTTGTTTATGGTCTGTTTTGTTTTTGCGACAAAGGTCAGTTCTGATATTGAAAAGGTTAGTTTCAATTATTAACAATTCCAAGATCTTACCTCATTCTTCTTTACTGCGCTGTTTTGCCCTCCACTTGGCTGCCTCTAAGACTGATGCAGGCTTCCCTCCTGGAATATTGGTGCTGGAAGAAGAACCTTTAGGTACAGAGCAGCAAAATTGTGGAATAATCTCCCAGCAAATATTCGTATTAATTTTGAGAACAATTTGTTTCAATTTAAACATGTCATTGCAAATTAACTTGGTGTTCCTTTTCGAAGCTTTAATTTTAATGTAATGTTTATTGTTCAATATGTTCGATACTTTTATTTTACCAGTTTTTATCTTTTCCTTGTGTATTTTTATTTTGTATTAATATGTGTTCTCAATGTATAAATTTGTGATCTCATTGTACATGCATAAATATATGCTTTTCAGGGCCTCCTGGGAGACCAGTGCTCTTTGTACTGAAGGAATTACCTGAATAAATAACGAATAAACAAATAAACAATAAACAAATCCGGGATCTCGGTGGCCACTATTAGAAAGCACATTGAGATGTTTCTTGTAGGAAGCATCTGAATTTCTGAAGTATTCTTTTACTAAAGATCACTGAAAAGTTAAAAAGTAAAATGAAAATTGAAGTAGTCTCAAAAAAGGAGGGACACAAAACATGTTTTTGTGGGCCGCCAGCTATTTGCGGTCCGCCAGCTATAGCAATCCGTTGTTTGTGTGTATGTTTGTGTGTGTGGATGTGTGTGTCACTAAAATATTTTTTTTTTTAATTGCGTTAATTTTTTGTTTTTAAATTGACCTCAATTGAAAAGTTGAAGTTCAATTGGAACCAAACTTGTGTCATATGTGCACCATGGGGTCCCTCAAATATTGATGGGGTCAAATGTCATATGCCAAGGTCAAAGGTCATGTGAGGTCAAGTTGAAAAATAGGCTAAAAATGTAAAATTGGCCTCAATTGAAAAGTTGAAGTTCAATTGGAACCAAACTTGTGTCATAGGTGCACCAAGGGATCCCTCATATGTTGATGAGGTCAAAGGTCATATGCCAAGGTCAAAGGTCATGGAGCGGCCCACAGCCTATATTCTTTGAATATAGCGAGCGCAAAAGCCGAGAACCGCAAAATTCTAGTTTCTTACTTGGCCTTAATCAGCATGTAATTGAATTGAATGTTTTTTTAACCTCTTGTTTGTGTTGGACATTTGTGAAGTAACATAATATAGACAATTACTTTGTTCTCCTGATTACTATGGAATGACCTGTCAACTGTCAATACATGTATGAAATGTATCTGTTTGCATGGTTACTTTATAAGGCTATACTTAGTGTGGAAGCAGAGGGTGTTTTGAGTCAATCCCACAGTGCACCAGTTTTGGGAAATTTCACCTCAGTGGGGTCATGTGATCACATAAAAATCCTATTCTTAACACATAAAAACCCTGACTTTAACGCTCATTTTAGCCCACAAAGCGTTAGTACCTAGGGAATTTTTTGCATGATTATGAAATGTCTTGTGGTTCTTAAACTTTTGGAACAGAAATTTGTCCCTGAGTACTGACATGTGTTTAGTACAGTACAGTATAGGCACATTGCTATGCATTATGGGATTGATTCAAAACACCCTCTGCTGTGGAAGTAAACCAAGTAGTCATATGTAATAAATGCTGTGCATGTATATGGTGCTTTGAGGCAATGATAGCCATCTTTATATCACTGCTCTGTTTGTAATTTAATCATTAGCATTTGTTGAAATCTGATCAATAGTGGCTAGACTGATTAAAAGGAGACCATGCAATTCCACCAATATTATCTTGTCACTTTCAAAAAAATATCATCTCGGATAAGATTTTGGCCAGCAGAATGTACTTGGAATAATCATTGTTGTGAAATGCACATAAGAGATAAAAGCATGGTATGAAACCAAAGCCAGAAGAGAAAATTCCAGGTTTATCTTTCAAATAAGCAGATCACAGAAATTATCTTGTGGAAAGACTTCATGGAATTAGAAGTCTTTTGGTAGGCTTACTGTGTCTGTTTATTTTATAAAAGACATTCCACTTTTTTTTAGATTTTGGAGTAACATGTAGTCTTGTGAAAAGTCTTTTATTGAGGGATTACACACCTATATTTAGTAGGCTGCATAAGTTCTCAATGAAAGTCTTCACCTTAGGCTAATATCTGTGTCTGCTTGCATGAAGGACATTCCCACTTAAAGGCTGACTCAGAGATTTCCTGATGAGGGTGCACTCATTTTTCAAACAAATTGTGTTTTTTGCATATCCTTAATGATATAATTAAGTATTTTAGGTAACAATCTTTAGTTCTAGATGACTAATTTTAATTACAACAAAAAAATATATTTTGAAATCTCTGAATCAGCCTTTAAGCAGATCAGAGAGTCATGTGCTGGATGTCCGCCTTAGCTCTCCAGAGTCGACGTCCTTGTAGGTAGATCTTTTAAGTTTTACAAGGGTAACCAGGTACCGTCCTCACCGG
Source organism: Ophioderma brevispina (assembly GCA_023653785.1). Taxonomy (NCBI): domain Eukaryota; kingdom Metazoa; phylum Echinodermata; class Ophiuroidea; order Amphilepidida; family Ophiodermatidae; genus Ophioderma; species Ophioderma brevispina. The sequence goes on along the minus strand of JAMKCH010027872.1, from coordinate 4,230 downwards.
ATTTCCTTAGAAACCCGATGAGGGTGACGGTTTAGCCACCGACAACTTAGCCCTGGGACAGGTAGTACTGGTTACCAGGATACCAGTAGAAGGCCCTCAAAGAAAACCTGACCTGAAGAAAACCTGACCTGACCTGACCTGAAGAAAATTTGACCTGACCTGAATGATAAATACTTAAACTCTACTTATCTTTTGTTTTTCTCTCTCATTTCAGAACCAATTAAACCCTGTTAATGGTCTAATACAACCTGAAGTAGAAGGAATAACACAAGATGGGGCTGGTGAAGTAACAAGACTAAGTGAAGGTATGGGATATAATGCATAAAAATCATTTGATTGGTAGATATTATATCACATGGTATTAAATATTACTATTTCTCCGATATTTCACAGCAGGGAAAAATGTTGCTATAAAAAGCTGTTTCACACGGTCATAGTTCCATATTAATAAAAATATTGGAACTGCATGTCGTAAAAGGCGACTAAATGGGGCCCCCTGCGGGTTCGGGGTTAAGAATTGGCCCGATGTGTTCCCTGCATGTCGTAAGAGGCGACTAAAAGGGGCAACTCGTCTGTTATTTGAACAGACAGGTTGTGTTGTGTAAGGATTTCTACTGTATAATTGTATTATTAAGATGTAATAGTGTTCTATTGTTTGATTACTCGTATAAGTAGTTTAAAATCAGTTAACATGAAAACATACTATTTATCAATTACATTTGTACATATGTAAGACCACCTATTTAATCTGTAAAATATGTTTACAATGTTTAATAATGTTTCAATACTGTATTGATGTATCTTGTCTTGTAGTTGAAATTCTTTTTGATACATGGATGGGTGATGAACCTCGTCATCAGTGTAGGATGTGTATACCGTAATTATAATTTTGAACAGTGTATCTTGTATTGTATTCAATTGGGTTATCTATTTTATACATGGATGGGTGATGATCTGGTTCATCAGTGTGTGATGTGTATCTATTTACAGATTGTTGTAATTCAAATTGAATGTTGTGACTAGAATTTACTGTGGTGTATGTTTTATAAATATGTTGTGACTAGAATTTACTGTGGTGTGGTTTTATAAAGTAAGTTTTTTTTAATCTTAATGACACGATATAACACAATTGTGTTGAGTTGTCGTTAAACTTAAATACTCACTCACTCACTCTATAATCTATCTCTAGGGCTGTACCACCGACTATCCGGTGATAAATCACTTTTGTCTGTGCATTTCCAGGTCTTCAGACAGGGTTTTCTCTTTCTGGGTCTAGAGCAAGTGTAGACTCTGCCACAGAGTGTCTTGAACCCGTAACAAGCACAACAGCAGGAGCAGCAGCATCTACCACAACAACAGCCTCAGAGTCAGCCAGGGTAGCCATACCTGCGACGAAGCCTAGGGCGTTAGCGGAACAAATCCCGGCATTGTCATACTCTAGTAGTGACGACGATGATTTCTTTGATGCTTGATGAGTACCAAGACGATATGAGGTAGGATTGAGTGTGTAGATAATGTTATAGCTAGCATACATTTAGTTTCAACCATTAACATGTGCATCGTATTATGCCTGAGTATTTGTGTTGCAATTACTGAGTAAAAACAACAGTTTTGTGATGCTACATACTGTCATATATAAAATATATATAGCACAACAAAATCTGATGTTGGAAATCTGGTGAGAGAAGAAATTTTTTTTAGCAGGTGTGCCAACTTTGTGTGGGGAGATAATTGAGTTCCCAGTCTCATAATACTTTAGCTTACTAAGGTGTATGATCCAACAAAAAATCTTATTCTTAACACATAAAACCCTGACTTACATCAATTTTTTTTTAGTCCATAATAGTCCACGTATCGGGAAATTTTTTATTCTTGATATGAAAGTTTGTGGTCCTTAATACCTCTGTGGCCAAGTGGGTCACATCTGACCCAGGAGGGAACAAAGTTATATCTGATATCCTCTCCTTTGGCTTTGGGGATCTAGGCTGACAGTAATACCAACATAATCCAAGTCCTTTGAAAGGCAACTGCAAATAATAAGGATTTGTAGATTGGTTGGCTGCCCCGGAATGTGGTGCCTTTGCTAAATCATTGTTAGCTGCAGTTAAAAAGAAGAGAGTTATGACAACATTCAACCTTGGATTATGGTTTTAACTGTCAACCAAGAAGCAAAATCAGACACATGTAGGAATAGCTATACACTTTGGCTGACTGAACTTAGTCAGGTACGTTATCAGAAGGCTGCGGGACAGCCCGACAAAAGCACCAAATTTTTTTTGTACTTCCTAGGACATAAATATTGAAATTTAGAAGGGGAGCCCAAATATCGAGGAATATGTAGGCAGTAGAGGGCGTTTTTTCAAATGGCCGCAAATACTATAGAATGGCCGATTATGGTTATTGTGGTCACCTAAGAGAACTAATTAAGTACATTAAAAAGTATTTCTTAGTAAATGTAGTATATTGAGGTCATGACGTATGTTCCAGGCTTGTAGGATATGTTACTGAGGGCGTTTATTCAAATGGCCCGCAAAATTATAGCTGATAACGCGACATTGTTGATAGCGTGTAATGACGACTGACCGCTAAATCATTATTAGCTATCCTATGCTTATGTACAGATTCCTTTAGGACTGTTTGCCCACACTCACATAACTCTAACTTCACACCAATTCCACACTGAGGTCGCGTAAAGCATTTCATTGAAGCGAGTATTACCTTCCATACCTATGGCTACTGGGAAAAATAGTTAAACTAGTAAGACCCATCAAATATTGGTGGGGTATAACCAATATTAAACCAGCGGTATACCTTGTTATTCACGTTGGACTGAATAGTGCTTGAGGAAATCAGTTTTACTTATATTACAGTCACAAAGTTCTGTACATTTCAGTTAGCTTTGTTTGCACCCACACTTGCCACGTTTACCTCTCACCTGTACTTTAAAGTTCACTTGCAAAGAGGGATGATGAAGATGACTGAACTGAAACAGTAATGTAATCCAGAGGGAAATCCAATGTTTTATGTTCCCCTGCATGTGTCCACCCCCATCCCTCAGGTGATGAGTGTGTTGCTTGGGAAATTCACTGGTGGTCCAGAAACCAGGCCTGGTAGGGTGACACGCTATATGTTGTAGTAGATCAGCCTGGGTGGGAGGAATGTCTTCCATGGACTTGTTCTTTTGACCAGAACAACTCCCTTCTTGCCTCATTGATGTCTCAAGGTATAGCCTTGTCATAAAGTACAATTGCTCATAGCGTTCAAAAGTCTGGAAATGAGGGGTTCCTGATCCACTGAAAGCAAAAAGGTGAGTGCCATGTAAGTTAAAATTGCCAGATGTAATGGAGATCTCTTTTCAATGGGCAATCAAGGTTGAAAACCTTGTTAGAGAGGATTTGCAAAGAGTTCTTGCCTTGTTAGTGGAGGCACACAGGAAGAAAGTCTTTCCAGTTTCCTGGTATCTTATTGCGACCCTCAACTTTCCGGGCGGAAATGCCTTTGTCTCAACTTTTCACTGTGTGGACTCTTGATACTGCTAGGGTGTAAGGATTTCCATTACAACATCAAACTCTGTCGAATTCTATAATTGCCTTAAGAATGTGAAGCACAAGACATTCATTGTCAGATATTCGTCCCATGTGGACACCATTAGCTGATGAAAGAAGATATACTACAGCGCGCCATCCAGGACTTAACATCAAAGGTAGTTAGAAGATCTTTCTGGTCCTTTGCTCCAACTTTTTAATAGATCAGATTTAACAGGAAAGCGATCTTGCCGCATCAGATAAGATGGCGGGTTAGTGGGTGATTCTGTGTTCGAAGAAAGAAGAAAAAATGCTCATATCACCCTCTATGGTGCATCACGATATAGAGTCGGGAGAAGAAAAGGCAAATATCCTTGAGATGCAAGCTTCTCGGTTGCCTTTAGTGTTCTTTAAGGGACATTTTTAAAAAAGAGGGAGAGAGTGTTTCTTGATTGGTTCATTGAATAGACTGGACGGTTCTACAATAAACAGCTGGCAGTAATGTGTATTGCTCCATGCCCAAAGAGTCAATTGAGGCGAACGGCGGCGACTACAGACTCTCCATAATGTTGCGGGTGTCCAAGGCAAGGAGTTCAGGAGAGGAGTGTCATCTAAGAATGGATTCCCCATATCACTGATGCTCTGAGTCAAAGCTAATACTTGTTGATGGAAAGTTTTCTGTGTGTGTAGCGCAACCTTCATGATA